>JAVFBY010087788.1:0-12276 GCA_034781015.1 Tonicella lineata
AACACCATTCCAAGAATATCTGTCCATGCGTTTAGCTTAACGAATGTCTTAAACGGATGATGGTGCGTTTGCGCGTTAGGAACCTTCATAGTATAGTGTTATATATATGGGGATATATATAGGGTATATGCATATGGGTATATGGGTGAGCTTTGGGTTTGATACTAGGGCCTGTGCTTTACATGTTAACCGCAGAGAACTAAATGGGTGCTCATCGCGGGTCAAAACAGTCTTAACTGCACGCGGCAAATGGGATTTAATCCCCTGTTTAAGACCTTAATGTGTGTTATCACTGCTTTATGAATTCGGGCCACATGTTCACCAGCCACTCGGTTTAGCCAATTATTAAAAGGCAACACATCGGTTTACATAACATAGTCGGTTGACTTGATAATTACAGTATGCTTATTTTCTTAATGTGTGACCCAATAGCATATACGTTCAATTGTTTGTCGTTCAATGGGAGCACTGAAGGCCTACGTTATGAAGCGATTGTTGTTTTTTCCAAGTTTTTTTTTCAATGACATGATCACAGTAAGTTGGAAAGCTTATATCGTGAAGAATAGCATTTAAATCACATTTTAAAACATAATAGCTAGGGAACTTTTATATTTAACGTTGACATCTACACAAAAAAGTTTAAAGACACACAAACCGCTAAATGTGCTAAAACTATTTATAAAAGGGAAATCGGCGAGTTTCTGTATTTTTTCCAGATAGATAAAGTTATGAACTTTCCATTTTTGCCATGAATTGAAAGTTTTGATTTCCTATTTTTCTTTAAAATCAAATGAAAAGTGTGTATTTAAAGAGGTACCCATGTTAATAAAGACGCGCCACAACATGCGCGTCCCATCTACGATAACTGGGCACGACTTGTTTAAGCTAAAGCTGTTAGATACAAATGTATTTGGCCATCTAGAGCGCTTTATTGCTAATTGTAACAACGAGAAACATTGTATTATACATTTTAAGGGACGAAATGTCATTTTAGTGACACATTGTGTGCTTATATTATTTAAGCTACCATCTCGTATAGTGGTTAGTGGGGCTTTAAGCTGATTTGATATATGAGCCGGACTGATATAAGCATTATCAAGCAAAACCCTACTTACATGACTTATGATATTCAATAGTTTCGCATTCATTTATCGGCTGTCTCGAAACGAAATGGCATGAAAAACACAGGGTCATAGTGGACAATAGTTGCTGTTGTCTGTTGCACTCTATTAATGCATCACCAAATAGCATTTTACTAACACTTTTGAGAGTCCCGACTGTAGATGTGAGTGTTTTATTTAACGCAAATAGCGAGATTTTTTTTACAGGTTTATTTTTTATCTGAATTGTTTGATCCCTCAAAGTTTGGGCCAGTTTACCTGTTCATTTAAGTTTTCATCAATAGGTAATTTTGACTTCCTTGTTGTATGTTAGTTAAGGGTGGTATTTGTGATATTGTTATGCTTGTTTTTTTCACAACCCATGTTCCCCACCCACCAAGGTACACCAACAATTGGGCGATACCTTCCCAGTGGTAATGTTAGCGAGGTCTATATTTAGATGTTATAATAAATAAGAGCTAACTTGTATATATGCAAATTATTAGAATTCCTTAGGATGTTATAAAGCAATGGAAGACTTTTATAAAAGAAATTCCAAATTACACATATACGCCATGGATCTATTACAATCCCTTTGATAGCAAGGGACGACAATACTGATATACCGAGTAAAAGAATAAATATTAAATATGAAAGTTGGCAATCGATTCAACATTAAACAATTCCTTAAGCTTAGTTACATATTTGAGCAATATGAAACCTATAAACCTGGTGGTGAATTAGTTCCTAAATCCCTGTCTATTTTTTTAACCTGTAATGACCAATTTATACTTAGTTGTACTTAGCTTAAAACTGTCTTGGTTGAAGTCCGTTCCAGATTATTCCCATAATTAAGTCCGGGCCCGAAATATCCCAAAACACATCAAACGTCCTTCAGCTAACTCCCCGCTCTAACTCCTAACTATGAATAAATAAACATAAACCTAAACCTGCAGCTATTGCACAGAGCGCATGATCGTGTAGCAATCTCATTCTTCTATTGTACAGAGGGCATAGTCGTGTACTAATGTCATACTTCTATTGTACAGAGGGCATTGTCGTGTACTAATGTCATACTCCTATTGTACAGAAGGCATTGTCGTGTACCAATGTCATACTCCTATTGTACAGAAGGCATGGTCGTATATGCTAATCTCACACTATTATACAGAGGGCAGGGTCGTGTACCACTCTCCTCCTTTTGTTGTACAGAGTGCGTGATCGTGTACTATTCGTATACTTCTGTTGTAGGGGAAGGTGGGGCAATACGGAACACTTAATTTTGAGCAGCTCAATTCAGAACTTTATTACCCTCAACACATCACATAATTGGTCTCTATGGATTGGTGTAGGCATTAACCTTGAAATAACGTTTACAAAATCTTTTTAATCAACGCTCATTTTAATGTGAAGTATACTTTAAAAAAAATTAAACGACTGTTCCGTTTCGCTTCATGGGGTGGGGCAAATCGGTACACCGTCTGGGGCAAAATGAAACATATGTTCTATCGCTTATTAACATGTTTATATCCGAATAATTTAGTTTCAACTTTAAATTAAATCAAGCTACAGAAATACAAAATCCTTATTGTCAAAAAGGAACCCAGTATTCTTCTTACCATCAAGCTATATATAGATCATTTCGGCATAATTTGAATTTTGCAATATATTGGCTTAAAATTGATGTCAGATGGTCCGTTTTGCCCCAAATGCTACATTTCTAGTTTTCGCGTGAAACATTGAAAACAGAATGTTACTCAGTCGGATACTATTTTTGTCGTCAAATTGACCATTCTATTAAATGCAATAAACTCCACTGTCGCCGAGATGGACTTAACAACATTGTTTGTTCAGCTCTCTAAAATGGTCTGTTCTTAGATCGTATAGGGTCAAAACCTTCCAACGAGCTTTGAAACTAGAATTCTTTCGTCATCATCCTGCCAATTCGCCTTTCGTACGATGCTCCAGAAAAGAAACTCCTGAAGCGCAAAATTGACTTTCATTTTGTCCCGTAGTTTTATTTTGCCCCACCTTTCCGTACAGAGTGCATGGTCGTGTACCAATGTCATACTTCTGTTGTACAGAGTGCATGGTCGTAGGCCTACTTATCTCACACTTCTGTTGTACAGAGTGCATGGTCGTGTGTACCCATCTCATATTCCTTTTATACAAAGAGCAAGGTCGTGTATCAATCTCATACTTCTATTGTACAGAGGGCATGGTCGTGTACTACCAACCTCATACTTTTCATTCAAAGTGTAAAAAGTACACGATCAATTTATTTAGTAAATTATTTTCAAAGAAAATATTGGATGTAATTAATGAGAGCCATTGTTTTCTAAGTCCGTGTTAACTATCAAATCGCTATAGGAGTGGTTGCACTACAATCACTAAAGTTTCTACTGATGACAATATGTGTTATTCCGTGTTTATTTAGCCTGGTTCTAGTGATCATAATTTTACCCACGTTTTGTCTCCAAATTTGGAAAATATTTCCATAGGGTATTTCAGACACCGGTAGAATTATAATATATAACCGAATTATATATATACCAAACCGTCATTTCCCCTGCAGCCAAACATCTTTGCGGCACGTACATCTAAACCACTATCTAATCGAAAATGCCGTCGGCAGCTATTTTCTTCACGTGATCTGTTTTCGAAAGGCTAAAGAGCCCGAGCAGTTTCTAGTGGCTATGCGATAAATAGATTGGTTACTTGCGTACTTTTCCTTCTATGTGTTGGAATTATTGCAATATGGGGGTAGATCGGTCATTTGATTAACGTTTAACTGCACAATTCTCTACATTACCGTGGAAAACCAGATCAAATTTGGTGTTGATAAATCTTCCGAAACAGTAGCGGGTGGTTGGCGGGAGCTTCCTGATGCCCCGGTATTTTTGGAACTATGGGACACCAGCAGGCAGATTTTTAAAAATCAAATAATATTTTCGTCCTGTCCTGTACTACCTGTTTCCGTTGGCGTCAATGGGGGTTTCCTCCACTCATTTTATTGGCTGTTCATGAAATAGGTTAAATACCACTGAGTATGACGTTAATGACGTTGACTGGGTAGCAATTACGATAAACAACCAAATCATTCATATTGATACTCGAAAAAGTTGCCACAACATATAGAACTGTTAGACAATCAAACCGTATGAACACTTATACATTTTATGTAGCTGTCAATTGTACATAGGTTGAGTGTGAGTTCCATTCCAATGATCAATATGTTGTTGTTCTTGTGTTTTACAAAGGATATGTTTTGATTGGATGATTTGGACCAATTTCCGAATAAAAGAAATGTTTTGTTTATGTTAATATTATTGTCAAACTGCATGCAAGATATTTCTGCTAACAGTTCTCAATAAAGCCAGAACAAATAAAAATCATAAATATAAAATCAATCAATATTGATTGTTCCTAAAAGATACAGCACTAATAAATGCACAATTTAATCTCCGTTTGACGATGTAAAGGGACTTGTTGAGTTAGCATGCATCAAATGCCCTGGTAGGTTATTGAAGATAAATCCTAAGGAAATTAGAATGTGTAACGATATAAGAAACTATGATTAATATGATCTCTGTGTCTATATTTAATCCTCTGTGTATGTTAGACTTACATATTCCAAAAACTTATAGAAGGAAAATCGCACATGGCCTAAATACTCCACAGATCCTTAAAGGCCACTTGACGGCGAGAAACGCACACAACTTAGCGAGCGTTCACATAAAAAACAATTTTTTCAATCACAATTTATGTGCTCTTTTTGTGATAACTTCGAGATAATACTGTGATAATACAATCTGAGGTGTACCAATCTGGAAACAATCACATCACAATCTGAGTAATTTTTTTGTGATATGATTGTGATTGATTTATATTAACGCTCCCTTTTGAAGAAGCGAAAAGGCACACTAACAGCTAAATAGACTAAAACTATTTATAAAAGGAAAATCGGCGTGTTTCTGTATTTTACCCAGATAAAAAAAGTTATGAACTTTCCATTTTCCCCATAAACTGAAAGTTTTGATTGCCTATTTTTTTTTAATATCAAAGTTTAAGTTTGTATTTTGAGAGGTTCACCACAAAATATACAACCCTTACAACAGGCAGTTTATGTGTTGTTGTTGTTGTTGTAGTCAACACATAACTGCATGGGTTGGACGATATATGTCTCTGGTCGCTTACAACGCTTAGCGACAAATTACAACGAAGGGAAACGTCGCATTATATATTTTAGGTAACGAAATGTCATTTAAGTGATAAATCGTGTGCTTAAATTTTTTTCAGCTACTATCACGTTTAGCCGGGCTTAAACAATATAAACACACTTATTTTTTTAGTAAAATGGCATCTCTTTAGCCAACAAAAAATTCGTTAAAACAACTTTTCCCAGTGCTGTAACTAGTCAATATAGTGCTCCAGATCACCAAATGGGTAATATATTTTATTCCTGTATCTTTCGTGTTCGAGGCAGATTCTCCTTCTCTGATGTTTTTTGGGGTTGTTTTTTCTCTAGTTTTCTGGAAGGAATACGCATGCGCACGTTTACAAATTAAAGTTTGTCAGTCTTTGACTGTATTTTTGGTGATACCACCGATCGACTATAATTATTATAAAAATGTGCATGTAAATGTTTCTTTCTCTGCATTAAAAATATGTAATGATTATTGTTTCCATAATGGGACAAACCAGATAGTTGGACCCAAAATCGCTTATAGCCATGTGAATGACTTGGTCCTTGCAGTTTACATTATATGCTTTCAGACACTTCTAGGCTTTAATAATTTCGATTGTTTACTACTTTGGTATAAAATGACAATTCACCGATTGTAGGGGAGATAAAGGAGTGTTTTATAGAGGTTTTGTCCCACTTCTACACCTCACACCGACACTATAATGTCGTCTTCTAAGTTAAATATTATTTTGTTCTTCGAGAAAGTCAATCATATAATCTTTATTTGTTACTTCTGACTGATTTGAAAATACCCCCCCTAGCCATCTTCATAAATTCCCAACAGTGACAGATTTCACTAAAAGGCAATCGAGTAAATCAACCATTTTCCATTTAATCAGTGTCTGCTATGTTTAACAGGGTGTGCGAGACGTCAATGCTAAATGTGCCTTTCTTTATTCATGAGGTAATTATATAATAGCCAGAGTTTTACAGACCCAATAGCTCTCTGTCTAGATGTCGACAGTTATTACATTAGAAACCTCGGAGTACGTCATCAATCTGAGTGAATAAACATTCATGCATGGGAGATTTAACTATGTAAATCATTAGTTATTATTTCGATATGATTACAGAGATAATGATTGTATGTAAGTTGGGATAATATATAGAGGTCGTATTCATAAAGCTACTAAAGTGTTTCTTCAAGTTAAGAAATACTTAAGAATTTAAGCATTTAATTCTACAATGAAAATTTTTAAATGTGGAATAAATTAGTTTTTAATTGGAAAGTTTAATTAATAATCAGAAAGTTTATTTTAACATAAAGTTTGGCGAAGTTTTTCTTTAAAATTTGCTTCTTAACTTTTAGAAATATGTACCTTTGTGAATACACCCTCTGGTTCTGTGTTACTTCCCATATAGGACTATCACACACTTGTACCATTATACACACACTGTTATAAACAGTTATCCAAAACCATTTAAAGACAGGTACACTTTTTGTAACCATTATAGTAGTACCCAGCTTTTCAACGCAGACTGGAATATTGGGATAAATAGATGCCATCCCAAGCTTTCAGTTTCGTGCACTGCTTCCCAAACCGGGAAGCCCCTTTTAAGGAAACGCCTTATCAAGGTAAGTTGAGCCACCGGGAGAGTTGATCCACCCCATCAAATTACCATAAAATGTATAGCGATATCAGTGTTTAGGGTCAAATATAACTTTCATTTTACCACAAGAAAGCAGATGTGACCATGTCTTATGCTAGAGGTATTAGAGAAAAACAAAAAATGTTCAACAAAAAGGGGATTCCGAAACGGAGATATCATTAGCCTTTTCGCTCGAAGTTAGTTTCATTGCAAAATATATTATATGTAGCCTATAAAATGTCCTTCAATCATGATACGTTAGATTCAAGTCATGCTGTTCTTTCAATGAAAATCAGACATAGTTTTAAAATGACCTAGTGCGAGTAGAGTTGAACCTAACCTCAGCTCCTGAGGAGAGTTCATCCGTGGCTCAGCTCTCCTTTGATATGGATCAACCCTCCACCACTACATGTATATGCTGTGCTTAAACTGTTACCATACAATGAACCCACAAATTCCATTACCTGTGTGGTGGATACCAAAGATGAAGCAATGTGATCACGTGAAGATATAGTGACGAAATTTCCACTCTCTCCTACCTGTATGACATCTCGTTGCACTTAATTACACTTTCGTTGTATTCTTGATAATTGGAACCTTAATTAGGGATACTTGCAGATATTTGCAAATCTCTAAAAATGCTTTAGATAAAGCCAGTGAGATTAAATTTTGTTTTATTTGGAATTGCATATTAATGTTATCCCTGTCTTCACAACAGATGGCATAATCTTATTTTCAAGTTTCTATCTCTCCGATTGTTGTATAATGTTAAAACATTTAGTTTTTGTATGGTACTTTATTGTACTTTACCTATAACTCAGCATGGACGTTTGTTCGTTCCAGTCATAATTTTAAAGAGTTATTAAAAATGTGTGTATTTTAAATAAATTCTGTTTGTTTTTGCTTTGGTTTGATTGCATGGTGTTTAACACAGTGCCCAGGGCCATTTCATCTATATGACGGCGTATACCAGCCCAATGTGTGGAGGAAACCACCCTTGCCGTCACTGGCAACATAAAACGAGACAGGACAAGGACAGTACAAGCACAATGACACCGAAATAAATATGCTTCCTGATGCCCCTTAATTAGCTCTAAGAGCAGCAGGGCATCAGAAAGCTCCCGCCCAACCACCCGAAATTATGTTAATTACTATTGGCATTACCTATAACATTTTGTTTTCAAATTGCTACTTGTATTCTGCTAATATACATTCTCCCCCATCTACAATCTGTAAACTTACTTTTAATAAGTGAAGTATTCTAGTTATACCAGTTCCACTGGGGGCCACACCCTTCCATCCACATAGTTTTTAGCCCAACTGAATTGCTATGATTTTGGGGCAAGTTGTAATGGGGAGCACCACATACAGTATCCCTAAATCTACAAAAAGTATCTAATATGCTTTAACTCTCCAAAGAATACTTTCCTAAGGCTATGCTCAACTCTCCTCAGGGATGTGCTCAACTTCCCTATGTCTGCGGGAGAGTTGAGCCAGTACACTTTTCTATGAAAAAATAACGTGTTTGCAATAGCCAGGAATACCATTTACCCAGTCCAAAATACAACTTGGCAAATGTACTTTAAATTACATTTATAAATATTTCTCTCATATTGATATTTTGACAAGTATTTAACAAAATAGAATAAATGGCTCAACTCTCCTGGGTCTCCCCCCTTGCAAAACGGAGAATCCCCTTTTACGAAAATGCGTTATCCTGGGAAAAGTGTGAGGATGTGTATAATTTGTCAAATAATGCTAAATAGAACGTCAAAGACATTTGATATAGACAATCATATAGTAAAGAATTGCATGTCGTACTATATAATCAAGAGGTGGAGCGTATTCATACGGAAGTAATTCGCCGGACGACGACCGCTTAATTTACGAGAATTTACCGAATATCACCACAAAAAATGGGGCGTCTTTATGACCAGGTTATATAGCGACGAAGGTTTTAATCAAATGACTGGTATGCAGCTAAGCAAGCTCTGTTATTGGTAATGTCGCCGGCAACTATTTTCTTCATTAGCACCACTTTGGGCTGATTTTGTAAAAGTTTTCGTTCAGAAGATACACAGTCTTGTTGAATAGATAATGGCTACGTGTAATTATGTGAAATGATTTATTGCGATACCATCCAATAACATGGTACTGGGGATAAGTCCACAGGAAATTAGAACGTATAACTATATAAGAAACTGTGATAAATAGTATCTTCCTGTCAACACTTAATCCTCAATATATGTTGTCCATCAGGAGAGATTTGCTGGCTGACTTTAATGGCGTGAAAGGATTTGTAAGGTTAGTATCTAGTGACTAGTATTCGCGATAAATCTAGAGGAACTTAGAATATATGTAAAAAGGCTTTCTAAGAAAGGGGGATACTTTGAAATCGTATTATTATCTCTAACCTATGATTTTAACATTAAAAACATTATATAATCAAACTGGACGATATGTATAAATTCAGACAAATTGAAACAACCTGACAAGCCGGTATCATCGGTATGCACCGATTGTCCAAGTGGTCTATATAAGTAATTTTAGCGTTTGACCTTGACATTAGACTTTAAGGTCATCCTACTGAATTACCAAATTTCGGCCTCAGTATAAATATGCGAACATATTCACCACATGTAATTTCAATAGGTTGCCGTTTAAAAGCTACGCCTCAAAATTATTTTGATACTCTCATAAAGGGCTTTGAGTAGAACCGAGAAACGCTCTAGTGACACATATCAAAGCAATAAGGTTTCTCAGCGCCCTTCTACGTTTCATGTAACGTACACTGCACAGCATCTGAGTTTCGTTCGTTTCTCGCAGTTTTTTTTTTGGTCCGAATCGACTGGCGAATTATGTGTCAACAAAAAATTCGTTCAAACCTTATGCCTTTGCTCATTTTCTGCTACCAGTATTTATGTAATTCCCATCTGGGCAATTTTCAAACTTTTCCAATGGTAATACTATAACGAACATCCCGCGACAAATATCTTTATTTTGTAAATATTAGCTTTATAAATTTGCTCTTGAAAATAAAACAATTAATCTTAAATTATACATGATTCCACATTTAATTTATCTTATCTAAGCGACCCATATTTCCCGCTAGGGGGTGTTTCTTTGTCAATTCTTGTTGGCTTAAGAGCTTCAATGTTGTTGATGTGTGTCAATGGCTCGTTTCATACTTCGGGTTATAACGCTTCTGGTAGAACGCATGATGCTTAACCGCAATTGAAGAAAATTGTAGGGTATAAATTTGGTCTTTCTCTTTTGACGTTGATCCTTGACATGGAGTCAAAAAGACAAACGTTGTCGAATTAATTAAGTGCCCTATATATTTTTTTTTATAAATACAGAAAAAGAAACGTGTCCTATATATTTTTTATAAATGCAGAGAAAGAAAATGTGACATGCCTCCACCGGGGATCGAACCCGAGACCTTTGGCTTACAGGGCCAACACTCTACCGACTGAGCTATAGAGGACGTCGATAGAGTGTCCTATATACAAATACAAGACAAACGTTGTAGTACTAACTAAGTGCCCTATATAAAAATGCCATGTATATTTCCATTCGGTTAAGGAATATAGATGACCCACCCCTTTATTCCCTTGTATTGCCGACATATATGTTCAAAGTGTTGCCACCAAGAAACTTGAAAGTATTTGGATACAGAAAATTGAGTAAAACGCATGTCGTACTATATAATCAAGAAGGTGGAGCGTATTCATACGGAAGTAATTCGCCGGACGACGACCGCTTAATTTAAGAGAATTTACCGAATATCACCACAAAAAATGGAGGGTCTTTGTGACCAGGCCGGTTATTTAGCGGCGAAGGTTTTAATTAAATGACTGGTATACAACTAAGCCAGCTCTGTTATTCGCAATGCCGCCGGCAACTATTTTCTTCATGGGCACCACTTTGGACTGATTTTGTAAAAGTTCTCGTTCAGAAGATTTATTGCGTTACCATATAATAACATGGTACTGGGGATAACTCCACAGGAAATTAGAATGTATTATTATATAAGAAACTGTGATAAATAGTATCTCCCTGGCAACACTTAACCCTCAATATATGTTGTCGATCAGGAGAGATTTGCTTGCTGACTTTAATGGCGCGAAAGGATTTGTAAGGTTAGTATCAAGTGACCTGGTATTCGCGATAAATCTAGAGGAACTTAGAATATATAAAAAGGCTATATAAGAAAGGGTGATACTGTGAAATCGTATTATTATCTCTAACCTATGATTTTAATATTAAAAACATTATATAATCAAACTGGACAATATGTATAAATTCAGACAAATTGAAACAATCTGACAAGCCGGTATCATCGGTATGCGCCGATTGTCCAAGCGGTCTATATCAGTAATTTTAGCGTTTGACCTTGGCATTAGATTTTAAGGTCATCCTACCGAATTACCAAATTTCGGCCTTAGTATATATATGCGAACATATTCACCAAATGTAATTCCAATAGGTTGCCGTTTAAAAGCTACGCCTCAAAATTATTTTGATACTTTCATAAAGGGCTTTGAGTAGAACCGAGAAACGAGCTTGTGACCCAAATCAAAGGCAGTCAGGTTTCTCAGTGCCCCTCTACGTTTCATATCACGTACACTGCACAGCATATGAGTTTCATTTGTTTCTCGCAGTTTCTGTTTGTCCGAAACGACTGGCGAATTATGGGTCGACAAGAAATTCGTCCAAACCTTATTCCGTTGCTCGCTTTATACTAGTATATGTAATTCCCATCTGGGCAATTTTTCAAACTTTCCCAATGGTAATACTATAACGAACATCCCGCGACCAATATCTTTATTTTGTAAACATGAGCTTTATAAATTTACTCTTGAAAATAAAACAATTAATCTAAAATTACCAATGATTCCACATTTAGTTCAACTTGTCTAAGTTACCCATATGTCCCGCTAGGGGGTGTTTCTTTGTCAATCCTTGTTGGCTTAAGAGCTTCAATGTTGTTGATGGGTGTCAATGGCTCGTTTCATACTTCGGGTTATTACACTTCTGGTAGGACGCATGAGGCTTAACCGCAATTGGAGAAAATTGTATGATATAAATTTGGTCTTTCTCTTTTAACGTTGATCCTTGACATGGAGTCAAAAAGAAAAACGTTGTCGAATTAATTAAGTGCCATATATATTTTTTTTTAAAAATACAGAGAAAAAAAAGTGCCCTATATACAAATACAAGACAAACGTTGTAGTACTAAGTAAGTGCCCTATATAAAAATTCCAAGTATATTTCCATTCGGTTAAGGAATATAGATGACCCACCACTTTATTCCCTTTTATGACCGACATATATGTT
>JAVFBY010087899.1:0-12276 GCA_034781015.1 Tonicella lineata
TCAAGCGACTTTATCCCTGAGTCGATTTTCAATAAACTTCACACACAGACCTATTTTGAAAATGTCCTGAAAGGATGCAGAGTAAGAATTGTAGAATCTGTTGTCATATAAGTTAAATAGCCTTGAGTACTACGGTAAACACCTATTAAACAAACAATTTAACTTCTCAAATAGAATCATAAATGCCTCTTTCATCCTGAGGTCAGAATGACTCAAATATTTATTCAAAACAGGTCTAATCTGTTATTTTGTGCATGTCCATCCTAGCTAAAGTGCCTCTAGTTTTAACTTCAGTTACAAAACATATATACCCGGTATATATACTGAATCAAAAATAAAAAGTTATTTTTTTTTCTTGACATCTACAGCATGCCATGGTCATTAAAATGAAATAATGCCCGTTTCTGTGTGAATTGTACAATGTGGCAGTGTTAGATTGGGAAAAAGGCGCCTGTATCTGTCATTGACTAATTGAGATATAAAAGTGTCAGAAAAGGTTTTGATAATATCAAAGGAAATGGTCAAAACAGATGTTCCTCACCTACAACATTGCATGTGTGTTGCCTCACCAGAATACTGCTGAGGAATAAAGTTTTATTTAATTCAATGTAAAGGCCTGTGCTGTTAAGAAGAACAGACCAAATGGGGCCTTCCCTTGGTTATGCAAACTTCTTTTAGGAGAACCGTTTTACACACCCCCACACACACACACCATAACGCGACGTTCTCATAGACCTGCTTAGCTTCACCACAGGTAAAAATGTTATTGTTGTTGCAAGCCTGAGAATTCACACTGGAACATTACAGAAATTTTGGTTGCATGTTTTCAGTTTATCATTGTGATCATTATAATGGAAAACGGAATGTCAGTATGTTTTTAAGGTAATGACACACTACCTTTAATTTCTGTGAAATTCTAAGGCTTGTGTTGTTATTGTTGTTGTTGTTGTGATTCTCACAGTTGAGAACGTGTGTTGAGTTTTCAAACCCATTTATGAAATAACACTCTGGTTAACGGTTCATCTCCATTCATTGTGACCTTTGCCTGTGTGGTTTTTATTTCATTTTCAAGAGTTTGTATTTTTTTTTAAATATACAATCCCACCATGAGAACACAAATTAGGTTCATTAAATTCATATTTCTGGAACATTTGCTTGTTCTTGTAAACCATCAGTTAGTCAAGCCTTATTTGATATACTTGTCAAGAAAAGCTTTGGTTTAAGAAGGTATGATTGTAATCATCTTAATGACTTTCATATGTGTAGTTTGGCCCGTGTACACATTAGGGTGTGATTAGCACTAGGGTTGTTTGTTGAAGGGGACAAGTGTGAGCCTTAACTGTGGCCTGTTGAGAAACAGAGTTGTTCCATGATATAGCAGGCTGCTCTCTGCTGGAACGATCAGTAGACAAGGGGAATGGGAAGTTAGGCCAACTGTTAGGGTATTGTTGATTCGCAGATGGAGGTCAGTCTGAATCCCTGCTTCAGGATAGAGTAGGAAAGAAGGCAGGGAAGTTAGGGTACCATATCCCCTTGGGCACTTGTCCCTGTCTTCATGAGAACAGCCTAGCTAACACCCCAGGGGCCGGGCAACCCCTTGGTATACAAAACACACACACTTGTGCATAGATGAAAATATCTGGCGGCCAATATATGCTCCAGTGGGAACGCTTTCGGAATCAAAACACTTTAACAAAACTCGTCTTTGAAGTCTGAGTTGCCAAACAACAGCAAATGCCAAAGGGTGACCTGATCGGGTTAGGCTGGAAAACCGACTCTAGAAGCTGCAGAGACCCGCGGTTTGGGAATATTTTGATTCCAGATTGAAGGAAGTTTTCTCTAGGCTATGATGAGATTTAACTGTTGCTTTTTCATAGGTTAGCCTAATTTGAAAGGAAAATAGTATAATAGAACATGATCTAGAGTTGCAGTGTATATTACAGTTATACATAGCAGGGACCCTGTGTATTTTAAACATCTGCCTGAAACCATAGATTTACAATTTTCTTGAACACACATCTATTTTAATATTTCTTTAATCATACTTACTATAGTCTATGAATTAAAATAATTTTATTTTGTAAGATCCTGTAAAACCTTAATACGAAGTGAAAAAAATGGCTTTTAAAGACTAGTTTATATCATTTAATCAAGAATCTGTTTCAGGATCAAAACTGCTGTCAAAACAAGACAAATTGAGAAAGATTATAATTCATGTAAAACACCACATCATTCAAAGATCCTCAAAGATTTACAGGGGTTGAAAATAAGGGATTTCCCAGTTTGACCATTTCAAAATTTGTTTTCTTGCCCTGGTCTATCTATTCCATGTTAACTTCCAAAAACTGATTGACCGCCCCACTAACAGATTTGGCTGTCTCAGCCATCGGAATGTTGGATTTTTTTGGCCTGGATTTATTGAAAATGAGAAACATTTGAAAAAGATTTTGTTCTGACTAACTTCTGAGAAAGTCATATTTGTTTTTTTCAGTATTTTGATTATTTTAAAATAACAATCATAACACACCCATACATAGAACAGATACTAGAAAACTTTGCAGACTGAGACATGTACGGGTGCAAAAAATTAATATTTATTTTAAAAAAAAAAAAAATTGGAAATCCAGAAATATTTGCTGAAACCATGGTCCTTGATAACTAAGAATGCTTTACCTGATAAAAAGTAAGAATGTTATTAAGGAGCCAGCTGTACTCTTGGTGTGCAATCAGACAGAAACAAGCTGTTGGTTTCAGCCAATTAAATGCCATTCTTATCAGAGAGAAGTAAATTGCTGAGCTTCATAAAGTGGTCATCAGAAGTGTGGTTTATTAGTCTAGAAGGGAACTTTTTAAGTCTGTTTCCGGGTACAAGTGGTGCCAGCTGTCGTCTTGGCTAAGGTAAAGGAAGGGGTATCGTCCTGTCCAACCAACACACTCTGTCAATAACAGATTTGAAGGCTTCAACCAATGATACCATGATTAGCCACTTCAGTTCTTCTTAAGCGCCAGCATCATCACCCTAGTTAACTGGTATAATTAAGCTGTTATAACTGCTTATTGGTGTACTTGTTTTTTTTTAAGGTACTCATTCTTTTTACATTTCAGTGTGTAAAAATATATAAATGGGCTTATCTAGACAACTATTTATTTCATCAAAAGTTAAATCCTTTTGTATTTGTTTGTTTTCTTTCTTAATGTTCAATATTATTATTAGGTTTTTATCACTCATATATGACATGGTCTTTACTTTATCCCATATGGTGATAGGTGGACTACTCAAATAGTCAAATACAGTATACTTCCTCATTTGAAAATGGGTATATGGTGTTGCAGGGGATTTAAAGTTAGAAAAGAGCATTACTGTACTTCCTGATTTGAAAATGGGTAGATATGTACTAAAGACACCGAATACACATGGTTAAAGTTAAACCAACTTCAAGCCACTTTAGTATTTAAACTTGTTTAAATGCTTTTTTAACAAACTGTACGTTACAATATACAGACCCTATACCAACAAGTCATGGTAAATAAAAAATATTGTTGAATGCCAATTAGGATGGAAATGTGTGCTGCCAAATTAAATAGTGATATTGTCAATTGGTCAACACTAGAATCCACACACTGAAAGACGAAATGGATGATCTATTGAACATTGTATATCAAATGGGGTTAATTAGCAGAGACAGATAATAAATAAAACCAAAATGCGGTTTTTGGTGATGCCTTGTCTTCCAATTTGAGATTTCCACTTTTTGATATTGTTGGCTAAAACCATTACTTCTGTTTCTTGGACCTCCACCAATAGGTACTCATTCATGCATGTGTTGTAAATCAAAAGGGGAATATATAAAATAATAATATTTGAATATTATTTCTCAAAATATAAACTGAAGGGTTTGTACTATTAAAGTTCCATACATGTCAATATTACATGTGCTTCACATGTCACGAATTCTTAGCCTCTAATAGAAATCTGTATTGCCTCATTTGTTACTTCACATATTTTTCTATATAGAAAGCAAAAGATATATTTGGATCATTGAAACTAATTTTTTTTATCAAAACAAGTATTTTTATTCTTAACAATCCTCACTGTAGAATTTGAGAATATAATACAACAATTTCATTAATGTTTTCTAGATCTTTTGACATGTCAACTCTTTTTAAAATAATTAAAAAATGTCAACTAGACTCGGAAATTGTAAAGATCAGATTTGTTTTTAGGATTTTGATTTATTAAAATGGGAAGTATTAAGAAATTCTTAGCATCTTTTTATTGGCTTAGCGACCAAATCTATCACATCTCTAAAATACCACCTGATCCTACAAGGAGATATTGTTGTGAAATTTCCCCAAAGGCCCTCAATCTGTGTTCCATATTAAACTATAACTTCTACTTTGCCTTAAACAGAGAGAGAATTGATTTCTAGAAAATATTAATAAAAAGCATCCGTCAAAATACTAATAAATTATGTGTTTCTGATATTTTGTTGTAAACATTTTTTTCGGTTAATCTCTGAGCAAAATGCAATGCTAGCAGAATATATGTTGGTTGGAGTAAATATATTTTACAGAAGCTGGTACATCTTGGGAGTTGAACTCGGAAAGACTACTTTATACATAAAAACTACTTTATACATACAAAGGGAATGCCCTTTATTACGCGACACAAAAAATGAAGGAGGGAAAATTGTGCAATGTCTAGAATTGTATAATGAGTACAACACAAGGCCTTTGCTCACAGTTGTTTCACATCCACAGTCGGCTTCTGGAACTCTGTTAACAGGAACACAGTTGTCTCCTCTGTCTGGTGACTGTGTGGGAAGAGAAGGAGGGTTCTGTAATATATGATACAGAGATCCCTCTGTGCCGTTGTTAGGAGCTGCTTCAATTCCCAGGACATCTGACAAAGCAAAAGAAACAATTTACTTTTAATCAATTCTTGTTGGGTTTCAAATTTCAAAATCGTTACAGGCATTATGATTTGAGAAATACAGTCCTATGCTTTAACCCAGATAGAGATTCTCAAATCATAAGGCGTGTGGTTAAATACAATATATGGCATTCGGCCAAAAAGAAAATATGCTACAAAGAGTCATGAAAATATGGATGAGCCAAAATAATTTTTCATATACATTATTTAAAGTGGACACAGACGTAAGGCTAAAAAGACACAAGTCACCATTAGAAATAATGAATATTGTTTGTTGCGATTTAATAAAGCAAAACAATCATTTGTCACTGTGTCCGTTTTAGCAGTTCTGTTATATTCAACTGATTCTAATCAGGATTAATTTTACCCAAATTGTGCATTATAGACGGGTCAATATTCGATAATAATCCCGTAACCGGTTAACTCATTCACAAAGAAGGTGTTTCAATTGATTTTATAATACTATATACCGTACAAAATATACAGGAAATACGCAATTTAAAGATGTCAAGTCGGCCAATTATGACTGTTTTTGGCTTGTTTCAAGTGCTATTCAACCTAGGAAGGTGATTTTGACCCAACTGTTTTTGTAGAAGATTTGGACTACCATCTATTATTGGTTGAGTTTTTTTCCAGAGGAATCAAGTGACAGGACCAAAGATTTAAAATTATTAGTCTTTCCCAACCCCTGACATATTCAAAGTGTTGTATATCATCTTTATTATATTGTATACTTAATATAATACATTTTGAGTTAAATTATTTTGTAGGTTTTTGCTAAACTGTTCATGCATTTAATTAATTATCTTAGTACTCACGTTTATTTACACACTTATATAGCCCGAAACACCAAGCTCTATTTTGATTTGTATTACAAGCCTTAGTAAACACTTAACAATTGTATTTATAACAACATTGTAACAATTTATAACAACATTGTTGCATAACATCCTGTTTTATTTTTGTATTAAATTATTATAACTGCATTACTAATAAACTTCTTTCACTATTCGTTGAAGTAGATTTGATGCGGTTCTACTGTTTTTTTTATCTCTTGTCTTAGCCTTGTCTCGACTTTTATGTTGCCAGTGACACCAAGGGTGGATTCTTCCACCCAATGGGCTGGCGCGCCGTCATATGGGTGAAATACCGATAAACCCGGCGTTAAAACCTATCAAACAAAGAAACAATCCCTATTTATTCCTGCTACTTACTGCACATTAAATTATAAAGCTCTATGTTCTCAAAGGGTTCCGCTTGAAAGTTCTGTTTGAAAGCAGGACCATA
This sequence comes from Tonicella lineata, assembly GCA_034781015.1. NCBI lineage: Eukaryota > Metazoa > Mollusca > Polyplacophora > Chitonida > Mopaliidae > Tonicella > Tonicella lineata. The sequence continues at coordinate 6,221 of JAVFBY010087899.1, forward strand.
AGCCACAAACAGCGCCTGGAATATAGATACAATGTTATATCATGAAGACTGAAATATACCAGCACCTGGAATAAAGATACAATGTTATATTATGAAGACTGAAACATATTTGGTAAATACTGATTGGTATTGATATAAACATAATTGTGTCTGCTGTGAAGTTTGTCGGATATACTTTGGCAGGGGTTTTTGACATGCTGAAATTTTGACAAAACAATTATATAAGAGCAGTAGGAAAAACAATTAAACATAAGCAAATAAAATCAGTACGGTATTTTAAATTTTTCTTCTTGAAATATTTCAATTTTTCTAAGAAATTCATACGTAATCCTACCTCCATACTTTTGAAGAGATTGTCGTAACCATGGTTTCCCTTCAGGAAGCAGGATGAACCTTTCCCACTAAAGAAGGCAACAGCAATATCAATCAGAGAGTGTTAAATATGTATTTAAAACGACAGCAAGAAAGAGAAAAACGTACTTCATCTTTTGAGTGAACTTACATCACAAATGGATTTTTTCTATATTCGATTATAGTTGCTTACATTTTTTGCACCTTACACGATCCAACTTTGAAGTCTTAAAATGTTATAAGCTCATAAAAAAAAAATACAACAGGCAAAATGTAAACAATAAATACAATGTTACAAAATAGTTAATGCCAGGAGAAGATAGGATGTTCTTTCTTACTCTTTAAGCAGCCACTCATCGTCGACTTTGAGAAGGATGTCTCCAATTCTGTTCGAGTTAAGAATATGATGGCGTTTAGGAGACGTCTCTTTGGTGAACACTCTCATCCGATCTGATTTACATTCTAAATCATTAACCACACTCTCGACAGCTAGAAAGAAATAAGCATACAGTCTCTGATAGGGGCTTATATAGCGACGCGAAACAGAAACAACCGTATATTTATCACCTTTGCAAACTTGTCAGTATCTAAAATGTTTAACATGGCCATTGCAAGCATTGAACGCTCCGGAAAACATACGGAAAGTGATCAGACACAGGTAGATATAGTCATCTAGCAAATGGTAACGACACTTAATCGGTAATTAACAATCGTAAATAATGTTTTGATTGCAAATAGGTATTTTCCACTATTTTTTCCGCCAATTGTGATAGTAAACGTTTAAGTCGTAGGCTGCATTCATTGCTGATTAAAAAGGTGTTTTCGGAAAATAGTGAAATTATTTTGACAAGAATCATAATTTTTTAAAGAATTGACTTCTTACATGGAGGATCAGAATATTTGGTGAAATTGTTCATAAACTTGGTGTTAATGTGTCCATATGTTCCCTTCTGAGTTATAAACCTCTTAGTATTGGTTAATTTAGAATAATCAATCTCTCTTCCACAACTTGTGTCCGCCATACCTGTAGATCAAAGCAAAACATTTATAGGAGTATAAGAAAACATGCTAGATCAAGCATTATTCAGAAAATTTAATTGCATGTAAATAAAAAAAAATACTTCTCTACTATATGGGACAAGAAGAACACATAAATACGTCTCGGTGGCAATCTCAGTATAACGTACAGATTTATATAAATTTTACTTTGTTCTCTTTCAGCGGTGCCTGTACATAAATTCTGGCTAAAAAACATGGTAACGTTAGGAATGCGTTTGCATTGCACCAAGACCAAGACCAAGCATTTTTCAGAGAAAATTGAATTTCACATTAATACAAAAAACTGGTTCTCTATTATGGGACATGGGCACTTAAACACCTAATGTATTTTATATACATTTCACTTTGTTCTCCTTCAGCCGTGTCCGTACATATTCTGGCTAGAAAACAGGGTTACATACGGTCATATGATGATCACATTAAATTATATTTAAATGTGTTTCTATTGTGCCAAGTTGTATTGAGGACTCACCGTGGTCAGCTACCAGGATGATATTGACACAGTTGTGGAGTTTTATGCTCGCCAACCCATCCATCAGCATACCAATGTAATCATCCATCTTCTTTATCATTGCATTTACCTGTCAGAATATAGATAAATATTCGTTGTGTTAATCTTTCAGAATCATGGCTTCAGGCCTTCGATAGGGGATGGCATCGTGGACTTAATTAAGCTGTATTCACGTGGTATATCAGACAATATTCTAAAATTCACCTTTTAGAATAACCTAGCTTCCCTTTATCATGGTAGTATTATATAGGAAGCGGAAGAAAAATGTTGTTGTGTGTCGACTAAGAAATAGTACTCTAAACGTTCAATAATCATCTGACCATTCTGTTCATTAACCAATTATTGGATAGATACAATGGGACCACGGCATTTTTGTTGTTTAGTGATGTAACTTTGCAGTGTTAAACAAATGAATCAGTAGCAAACATTTGATGCACTTTCACGAAAGAAACAGAATGTGTCTCTTGAGGTGTATTGCACCCATTTAATATGTATTCACCTGTAAATTGCTCACTGCTCACTGCTCCTAGGAAAATTGGGCTGGGAAAAAAATGGTTGGATCTGCGCAGGAGTATTGAATTCTGAATTAGTGGACGAAAACTATCATTATTATAAGATATACACGACAGATCGAGAAAATGCAATTATGGTCTATACCAGGTAACATTTATAATCTTACCTCTTCGTCTTCGGGTCCACTGCCATGACCTTCATGATCCGGCTCGTCAAAATAAGTGAGCATCACGTCAGGTCGTTCAGGAGACGGTGAGGATACCCACTCCAATGCTCTCTCTATTCTACTCTCATAGGTTATCTTACTAGTCAAAGTAGAAAAAGAAAAATAGTATAGTATATAGTAAAATGTCTATCTTACAAAGCGGTAACACACCTTGGCTAAAATATAGTCGAGTTGAAAAGTGAGGGGTAAAAATAAAACAATTATTAATTACATTACAGTAATTTAACTTGAAATTATGGTTCATCTCTGTCGTTTGTGAACTCTGTTTTAAATGGTACAATCTGGAAGTTTCAATTAGAATTGTAATTGAAGCATTGTCCGAATAAACATCAGACGAGTAAGATGGAAGCAAACAGTGAATGTATAATATGGGATTAACTACGTTTTAGAATTATACGAAGATTCAAGATAAAATTGAATTTTTTTAGAAAGTATATTAACTTACCCATCATAGAGGTGCCATTCGTCAGGATAAATTCCTAAACAAACATAGAAACACACATAAATTCGTTTGCTTTATATTCGGTTTTTATTTCAAATATGTGTGTATGGTATCTAATGAAAGCCTTTTTAGTTAAGACAGCCATTTTCACGAAAACATTGATATTTAATATATGAATTAATTCTGATGCCTCTTCAGCGTGTGCGCACTGAAAGTAATATAAGGGAGTCCACTCCGTTATGTTATTTCGCTTGAATACTGTGAAATCAGTTTGTCGATGGCGTTCCAAAAAGTGTTAATAAGATAGATAAATCTGGTAGCAGAATAACAGTTTCCCAAAAATCATTTTTTGCCAATTATATTTGTGATACTGATATTTGTCTGTGGTATTTTGAAGAGATTTAAAACTATGTAGCTCACCTGAGATATTCACATCAGAACCCACCCAGAAATAAGCGGCGGATTTCTTCCCTTGTTTCTTCGCTGTTATCCAAATCTGATGGTCACATATTTTTGAAAAAATAAAGAATAAAATCGAATTGAAATTGATATGCCCTTGGCCACATCTGCAAGAACGGATCTTAAGTTAAATTGACTTACTCCATAGTAGAAAAACAGATAAAACTAAAAAAGTAGTGATCGTGTTTTCTAGAATTTAGAAGAAACTTTAATAAATTAGCAAACGTAAGAAAATAAAGGGTTTGCGTAAATACTAAAAAGAAAGTTGGAAAAATGATTAACAGAGCAGCCACAAAGGATTTACGTTTTGCATATGTCATAAGTTACTTATTTTTTTAATTACATGACCATGAACAACATGCTAAGCTTAATTTTGTTTATTTCGTTCTTAATTGGCACAACAACAACACCAAATTGATCTTTATTATTTATACCATTGGGGTACGCAATTGACAAACTTATGCTTCGGTCAATTTGTGTCCTAAAAATATTCGATGGATGTAGAATATGTTTTGTTTATATTTGACCCGTAAGTGTGACCTTGACATTACAGTCGCAGAGCTGGGTTTGCAGACGACACATTGCGTCGTCAAGGGGAATATTTGTTGCAAGTAAGATCAAAGGTCTTCAATGGATTTACAATTAACAGCCTGGAGAGGGACTTTTGTACATATGATCTATGAGAGCGAACTTGAGATCACAGGCCTAAGTCTAACACTTAGCATACTGTCTCATCATGGGAAACTTTATTTAGATTGATTGATTGATTGGGGTTTAACGCCGTGCTAAGGGGTTTAACGCCGTGCTTAGGGGCATTGCACCAATATGACGGCGTGCCAGTCCAATGGGCGAAGGAAACCACCCTTGACATATATCACTGGCAACATAGAAGACGAGACAAGACAAAGACAGGAGCAAAAAACACAAACGATTTTGCTTTCTGATGTCCCTTAGCTCAAAAAGAACTGGGACTCCAGGAAGCTCCCACCCAACCACCCGAGTGTATGAGCGAGTAAATAAACGCAAGGCAACAGAAATGTGAAGCGCTAAATGAATGCTCTGCAGGTTGAAAGCTTACTCTTCCTCTTTGAGTAGTCAATATATGTTCACTGTTCAAAATATACCGTACCCCCGAGGGGACGTTATTTAGAAGTTATTTAAAAAGGAATAAGTTTAGTCGTTACAGCCGGGCAGTTCTCTTTTAGCATTTTACCACAAGTAGTGATCTCTTGACCTTGAAGCTACGGACCTGTTTATGGTCACGGACCTGGGAAAATACTACTTGTTTTGTGGTCAATCAGAAAAAGGCGTTTTACTTGCGGTTGCCTAAATGTTTTACTTTTTAAAAACAATAATCACGAGGAAAGCTTAAATGTATAATAGATTTAGTCTTTAACGTCACCCCAGAATAACTCCAATGTACAGCAGTCAAACTGTTGTTAACAGAGTGCAGTGCTGGTGCAGGATGGAAAAATAGTTACATGTTATATATTATTTCGCAAGTCTAAGAATGTCAGTGAACTCTATCGGTCTACGTTTGTACAGAATGATGAATATGGACACCATAGACTTACAGGTTCTCCTTTCCACCAGGCGGGGTTCATCTTTGCGCTACCTCCTATAGAAAACTTTTCACCAATCTCCTCATCATACATCGTATTACCAACAATACCATGCGACTCGGGATACAAACCCTGCAATATGTGTGGACATGTGGATATAAAATACTGTACATTAAATATCAAAAACAAATCAAAGATACATAGGCGTCCAAAATCTCTTTTATCAACAAATTAAGATTGCTACGAGTTTACGTAGTATTAACATTTTCCCTAAATAAAAACACTACCGTCAAAATGAAATTTTTTCATTGGGCAAAGAGAAATCATGCTAAAATTCGAACTCGAAGTAAAGAGGGCGCGGCATTGCTGTAGACCCATTGTTCGTCACTAGATTTAAAAAGCTCCTACTGTGTCAAGTTTGAGGGTGATCGAAGAACATCGCTGAGGTAAGGTTTAATTAGATACCAATCATTTGCGAGAATAAAAGCAGAATTTCGCCTATCAAGCTCACAGGCCTTCTTTATGCTAAGGTACGAATGTCTATCAAGGCCGTCTTTTACTAGACAATTAAACTTGTCTACTTTACCCTGCATGGACAGCCTTGTAGACAAGAATAACGCTGTATCAAATCAACTGTAGTAAACTCGCATGCATATTCGGAGGCGCTAATGTTGCGCCATCGCTAGAATTTTTTTGATGGATTCATTCACTTCATTGGAAGCTTTTAACCACAAACCCGACTAGTTTACGGGTTCAAATCCATAACCAATTTTTTAAAACGACTTATATTCCCAGGAGCCTTGAAGAATGAGGGCAAAAACTCGTCAGTTGTGGCGCGTTCACATCATTCAGTACAACAGCTGGGAATAGGTCACGAAGAAGAAAGTCGTTTTAAAACATCGGTTATGGATTTGAACCCGTAAACTAGTCAAG
>JAVFBY010088010.1:0-12276 GCA_034781015.1 Tonicella lineata
TTCTAATAATGTTAGAGGCGAAAAGTGCGTATGGCATAAATAAAATGCTTTATTGAATATCGAATGCCATCCGCGTCATCAACTGACCCCAAAGAGCAAATTATCTCCCTTGCCGGCATTTACGAGATTCCAATCGTGTGGGCTGGATATCTATGGGCTTTGACAAGCTGCACTACTTTAGCTCTTTCTGTTACCATGAGGTGGGACGTAACATTTTTCTTGAAGCGTTCCCATCGGACAGATATGTCACGTAATTTGAGGACCTCTGTGTCATTCGTATTTGACATCCGTATTTTAGAATCTTGCAAATGATTGTTATAAATGAAAGATTTAGGCGATTACTGTGGTTGACTTTGTTTATTTAAACCTGAAGTTAAAACCTGGCATCGTATGTTCTAGTCCTTCAACGTTTGACTAATTTATTGGTCGGTGTCCTTTGCTTCGATTGAATTTACGTGACGGGATTTCGACTCTACACAACACGAGAAAAGCCACACCAGCTCCCATGCGTCGCGGTAGATTAAGGCAAGTGATTGTCTAACAAAAACTCTATGGAATTTACGTCAGAAGGTATTTTTTTGGATAAATGATTGTTTGAGATGTTAACTTTACAGTCAGGCATTTTTAAGCGTGTAAATCGCTTAATTTTGTAAAGGCAAAAATTATAAAACGGTTCTCTTTATTGACATATATTATATAACCCACAAAGCTCTTCCAGTTGGCTTCAAAAGGCATATGACCCTTTCGATATACTAAAATATGACATGATCAGCGTCTTGGTGATGTAATTATTTGCGGAGACTCTTACTTCAGAATAGCACAAACACTAGATATTGAACAACACATTAAGGCAATCTCTTTTGGTGAAACCGGTCCTAATAGCCTAATATACAAAGCCAAAGGTCCCTGGTTAGATCCTCGGTGGAGGCATGTCAAATTTTCTTTCTCTGCATTTATAAAAATATATATAAAGACAATGTCTTTAGTTGACAGTTTTATCAGTCCTAATCCCTCATTAACAACCTTCTAATAATGCTTTGAATATTTTTTGCTATATTCCAGTCAGTTTCCCACGTCAGAGGATGTGTTGAAAGGCTCACGTCATATGGTTGCTATGCAGATTGCCCATGAGCCTCTAGTGCGACAGGTTGTTAGGGAGACGTTCTATGAAAGAGCCAAGCTGAAAGTGGTGCCCAGTAAGAAAGGAATCAAGGTACATTGTAGATAAAGAACATAGATCTCAACAAATTAACGTGTATTTTTACAGCCTAAATATTTAAAATTGTTTTCATATAATTAAGGGCCCGCGCCGTGGCTTGGTGGTTAGAGTGTCTGGCTGGCATTACTACCAATCCTCCTTCGATGTATCGCACAGGTCCAATCCCTCTAGTGGACCTGCTTAAGTACAGAGGGAGTCACATAGGTGACTTCCGCTATAGCGGGGGTGGTTTTTCCTTCCCGGTTTTCCACCATATTAAGTAGGATTGTCTCAGAAGTGGAGAATCCGTCGTCAAATAGGTGAAATACCCCTGAGTACAACGTTAAACACTAATCAAACAAACGAATCATATTATTAAAGCCTAGTTATTCTCGAATGTCAATTCTAAGACCTCTAATCAGTTGTAAGCAATTCTGACAACAATACTGACTCCGGAACTTCAACTCCACATCATCTAATAGGAACTATCCCCATTTTACGGATCCTTTATCAATCAACAAAGATAAAAAAAACTGCACGTTATTTCTTAATTCTGAGCCAAGACTTGCTTCTGAAGAAATATCCACAAATTTAAATTAAAGATTAAAAGTTTTGCTGAATCTAATTCGGAGTAATTCCACAAAATTAATTATTTTCCCATCAATATCAAATATTTTTTATAGAAATATAATAAATCATGAATTATTTTGAGATCAAATTAATTATATTCAATTTAATTTTATTCTAATTGTCAATCAATGGGCATCTTAATAGTAATGTTGACTTACCAACCCCTCTGAGTTTAATCACCCTAAAGCAGAATTTCAGATACCCTGGAGGCCCACACCATGGCTCAGTTGCTAGTGCCTCTGACTTCTGATCCTCTTTGGATGTACCGCTGGATTTAAGACGCCAAGTGAAACCTACTTAGGTATATGAGGGAGTCACAGGAGGGTTAGTTGCCTATATGACAACGGTGTCGCCACTTATTCTGTACTACATTATTTGGTAGGAGAAAAAACAGAGGAAACATTGGAAAAATCACACCTGCTATAGTCAAAGTCACCTTCTGTGATTGATTGGGGCTTTACGGTTTGCTTGAATACCGCTGAATGTGGCGTAAAGCACTAATCAATCAACCAATCAATTAATCACAGAAGGTAACTTTGACTATCGCAGGGGTGATTTTTCCAATGTTTCCACTGTTTTTTTTCGCACGAAATGAAGTAGTACAGAATAAGAAGTGGTGACACCGTCATCATATAGGCAAAATACCCTTGAGTACGATGTTAAACACAAAATCAAACACACTATCCTTATGCCCTGGTGTCAGCATCGGAAAATAGAATTGTTATGGTGTCCTGTCCTGTCCTGTTCAAATCCCAATTAACAGAATAATGAATCTCAGAAACTTGTGGACAGAAGGGATGACAATAAATGTTTTGTTGTTTTAGGAAATTGATGAGAATCATTCTTGTTATGCAATGAAATATATGAAAAATAAACCCATCAAAGATCTGAAGGATGAAGACTTTCTACGACTAACTTTGGTAATTCTTCTCTAACCCTCTTATAAATTGTTACGATGTTCACACCACAGTGAGCTGAAATAACGCTAAATGTGGCATTAAACACCAATCAATCAATCTCATCTGATCTAAAATTACGTCTTTTATATTTTTCCGTTAAAATTTTACCATTTGGTCCATTTTATGTGTCTTCTTTTCATCAAACCTCATATCTCTCATGATCTAGAGTTCTTGGATTACATGTTTTCCAGAGTGCTATTTAACATATCACTTTAAAACTACTACACATTATACTACAACTGATTAAATGCCTACTTTTTCTGATCTAGGCAGAAGAGGACCACCTCCTGACTCTTACGATCATGATAGACGGGGAAGACATGGAGACACAATCTTATTTTGACGAAATCAAACAACTTTACCACAGAGTGAGTCAAACTCTATAACATGTATAATAGTCGCCTGGGAAGAATTGTTTAAACCACTTTTAAATTTAATCCTGGATTTGATGACCTCACGCCATGTTAAAGGGCTGCCTGTAACCCTAGATAAGTGATTTATTCTGCAATATGTGCTTATATTGGTTTTGAGTATTCGGGCCCTGGTCAAAAGATTCATTGTATCGGACATGTCAGAGGGGTAGTGAACTAAATATCCACTTCTTCTACTCCAGCTCCCCTCTGAGGTAAACAGTATGTTTTGAACAGTGAACATATTGACTATGAAGAGAAAGTTTTTTAACATGCAAACATTTTGTCTTGCAGGCGGTCATATAGGTGAAATACTCCTGAGCACGGCGTTAAACCCGAATCAAACAAAAAAAATTAATTGTGTTGTATGTTGTCATGTAAGTCAAATCATCTTGGCGTAAAACCCCAAACCTCTGAGCTTAAAACGCAGCCTTTTGTTGTGATGCCTGTTTCATGTTTCATGCTTATCCTAAATTGACATTGAGGGTACAATTTAGTTCCCTTCATCCATTGTGTTGGAATGCCCCGTGCCATCAAATAAATGAAATAACCAAAGCCTAAAAAACACAAACAAATAAAACCATTGTGTACAAGGCAGGCTGGCTGTGGTGGCCCTGTTGACTGGCATAATACTGATTGGAGGTGGCATAATACTGATGATTGGAGGTGGCATAATATTAGTTACAGGGTATGTTGGTTACCCAATACAGCAATATATGGGGTAAGGAGCATTTATATTGGGCGATGCGATAGTCGAGCCCAATATTAATGCTACAAACCACTTATAGCCGTATTGGGTGACCAACATACCCTGTGACGAATTTATCGCAATGAAGGCCTATTGCAAACATCAAACCGTTGGACTTTAAACACGACAATTCCACGCAGTTGTATCCTTACATATTTTGATGAAAAATTCTGTGTAAAAATAGCATACATTCGAAGTGTTCTTTTTGAAAAGCAATCTACACGGTACAGGTGTGTGAATTGACAAGTTTTGAAATTGACATTGAAGTGAGAAAACTGGTTTACTTGCCCTCAAACTGTATTTAAGACTCAGAATTCAGCTTGACTGCCTTATGACCTATTTCTTCATCAGAAGTAATTGCAAATCGCTTAGTTGTAGCAGATGACAGCCTTCTTCCCTGGTGACACTGCTAGCTTTAAGGAGAGATAATGCTAGGTGACTCGATACGGATTAACCGGGAGTGATACGGTGTCATATCGGGCAGGCGTCAACCAATCAAAAAGCCAGAATTTTGTCTGAGGCGCGATTATATTGGTGATTGGAGTTTGTTGACTCTCGTAAAGCTGTTCTGAATTGTTTTGAAAATACTGAATTGTCTGCTTTTCTTACTTTAGGATGAATTCAGTCATTTAGTACAACAGTGGAACGATCAGAGGACCCAGGCCTTAGACAGGGCCCTCAAACAGATACTCTATCCACAAATGGTGAAGGAGATCAGGACCCGCCTTATAACTGAGGCCAAGGAAGGTGTTGTCAAGGTCAGTTTAAACAGTTTTAATAGACTAGAGTTTAGAGCTATGGGCTTAGTTGTTTATTGTGAAGGCGATCAAGACCCGCCTTATAACGGAGGCCAAGGAAGGTGTTGTCAAGGTCAGTTTAAACAGTTTTAATAGACGAGAGTTTAGAGCTATGGGCTTAGTTGTTTATTGTGAAGGCGATCAAGACCCGCCTTATAACCTAGGCCAAGGAAGGTGTTGTCAAGGTCAGTTTAAACAGTTTTAATAGACGAGAGTTTAGAGTTATGGGCTTGATTGTTTAACTGTGAAGGAGATCAAGACCCGCCTTATAACGAAGGCCAAGGAAGGTGTTGTCAAGGTCAGTTTAAGCAGTTTTAATAGACGAGAGTTTAGAGCTATGGGCTGGGTTGTTCAACAGAGTAAGCTAGGCTTAAATGACCACCCTCACAAATAAACTCCATTGTGACGGAACATTATTTAACAATGGTTTCAAGTTAATACACTTTTGAGCAACCGCTCCATGGTCATGATGATATAGTACTAGGGCATCAGAATGGGTATCAGAATGAGATGAGAGTTTGGAGTTATGATAATGTTAAGGCATCAGAATGACGTCCATTTGCGGAATGATTATTGTCACTTTCTATCATACTTTTGCAAGATAAGAGTTTAGAGTTTAGGGTGTTACGGCATCAGACATGTCAGAATAATGTCTCTTTATGGAATGATATTGCTACTTTCTTAATTTTGCAAAGAGAGAGAGGTTGGAGTTATTATAATGTTAAGGCATCAGAATGACATCCCTTTACAAAATCATATTGTCACTTAATTTCATACTTTTGCAAATTAATATTTCTACCTGTAGAAAAACAGAACTGATTAGTCTTCTTTTTATTTCGTAACCCACAATATTACATAAACTAAATAGATTACAGTAATAATTGTGAAAGAAATTGCTGGCTTTATGTTATGTTATTTGTGGTCATAGTATCTCCCTTACTGATTTGTTTTCTATGAACTTTAGCAGCCAGGGTAATTAAGATGCAGATGCGTATGATGTTTATAATGTATTAGACACACATCCTGTCTCTCTCTATTATCTATTTCACTGGTTTGGATTTGTTCACCTGTGTTCTACAGGCGTGTTGTCGGAAACTGTCTAATTGGTTAAAAGTCGCTCCATACCAAGCTGATCAGCAATTGGACGATGATGAAGATGATGACAGTAACCGTGGGTTACGAGTCCTGGGCTTGGCATTTATTAACCAAAGGTTAGTCTCAGTCTATAATGTAATGGACTATTAATAACAGCTCCAATAATAATTTTTTTAAAAATTTTGTTAGGGTTGGAGATTTGTAATAAATTTTCTTTCTTGTGTATACACAATTTGGAAAAAGCCGTAACATTGTGATAAATACATGTACCTTGATTTCTCACAGTTATGATTTTTCGAAAAAAGGTTAGAAACAAATCAGGCTACAAGTGGCATCAGCAGTCTTTGGGATGTTACTCTTACCCATTTCAGAATTGCACCCGGAAGATGGTATGCTGGACGCTGCCTGTGGCTTGAGGGAGTAAAATGACAATCATTCAATGATAAAAATATATTATTTTTTTTCACAGTTGAGCTTACAACGTGGCTCAGTGGTAATTACATTTGACTGCTGATCCCATTTTGATGTACCGGTAACTGGGTTAAAGTCGCCCTGTGGCCCTTTTAGGTATATGGCTATTATGCCATGGTTTTTTAAGATATATTTTTTCAGCTTTCCACCATTTTAAGTATTACAGAGTAAGAAGTTGAAAATCCGTTGACAAATACATGTAAGTGAAAAAACCTTGAGCCCGATGTTAAACATCAATGAAATAAATGTCACAGTTAGTCTGACTATTTTAATGATTTGTCCGTTTTGATAACAGAGACACAGCTTCGTTTGGTGCTATGATTGATGGTGACGGAGAAGTAACAGACTACATCCGTCTAGAGTATATGCTAACACGAAGAAATGCCTGGGGCAGGGAACAGGATATCAAGGGAAAGGTACATACAACCCATCTATTTGTCGTTTATGTAACTAGGAAAATGACTTCATGGTAGATTGGTGTATAGCGTACGTTTCCCATCTACAGGTCCCGCTGACTTCTAAGATCCCAGTTCAAGTCTTACCGCTGACTATGTGTGTTGGTATGACTGCAACCAACTGAGGCCATGGTTTTTTGGGGGGAACTACCCAGTTTTTTCCATACAATAATGCTGACCACTGACTTGTTATTGGGGTGTAATCCTGATAGTCCTACATTGAATAATAGAATAATCAATGATAAACATGGAACTGATTTGTTTAACAATATGTTACGAGACATTATAACTGGTTTATATTTGATTCAAAGTAAATATATATCAACATATTCAGGGAATGCACAATGAATTGATTTGTTTTTGATTTTGATAAAAAAGAAATGATATCAAGGGGTTCATGCACGGTTTCCATTTATAAAATTTACTAAAATAGTCAATTTTGTAAATAAAAGACATTTTTTTTAAAAAATCGCAAAAAAATCACACTGAACTATTCCACTGGCTAATATTTGTCCACTTTTTATCAAATTAAATAATGCCTTTTGCTTGTAAATAACTTATTTGACTACATGTAACTGAGCTTTTTTCTTTCATTTCACGTTGATAGAAACGGGACTTGGAGAAACTGAAAGAATTTATAGCGACAAAGAAGCCCCATGTGATAGCTGTTACTGCTGAGTCAAGGTAAATTAAGTATTAAGTATTGAATCAAAGTCTTCACATTTCAGCCTCTACATCATATCAGTATCATATTGATAAAACTCTGGAGGAACAGTAATTTTTCAACTGAGCATTAACATAACGTTTCACATTTCTGTGGTTCTGTTGCTTTGCTATTGAATATATCACTTCATATAAGTGAAATTACCTTGAGCATGGCGTTAAACACCAAGCAATCAATCAATCTTCACATTTTTTTTTTTTAAGCGGGTGGTTGGTCGGGAGCTTCCTGATGCCCTGGTGCTCTCAGAGTTAAAGGGCATCAGGAAGTAGTTTATGTGGTGTCATTTTTTGGTTCATTTTTTCCCTTCTTTTCTGTCTTTATGTTGCCAGGGACGTGAAAGGTGGTTTCCTCCACCCATTGGGCTGGCAACCGTCATATAGGTGAAATACCCCTGAGCACAGTCTTAAATCCCAATCAATCAATAAATCAATCATTATTTTGTATTTCCTAAATGGCATTGACAGAAGAATGTGGCACTAACCAATCAATCAATCAATCAATCAATCAATCAATCAATCAATCAATCAATCAATCAATCAATCATTGACAGGAGATAACTGTACCCTGGAAGTCTCAGAGCTAAGGGTATGAAGAAGCCGATTCATTGGGGTGTGTCCTGTTTTGCTTCATTGGAAAACCCCAATCCAACAAACATTGAATTTCCTTCACCCATTGGGCTTGCAATCCGTTATGTACCACATAAAACTCTAATCAAATAAGCAAACAATCAAAATAACGTAACAAAAATAGATTTAACAAAATGTTATTGAGATGAGAACAGTTGAATATGATAATCAATTCCTATGTTAAATGACCCTATGGACTATGGGCAACTGCATTTGTTAGTTGGTTGTGCATTGGACTGTCGAACCACTTTAATCTACTGAACAGGTTCCATGCCTCTTGACCACCTTATTTATATATTGCAAAGTTTTGAGTGGACTTACGGATCGTGTGGCGTTTTTTGGCAAAGTTTCTTAACTTTCTTCATATAAGTGAAAAAGCCTTGAATATGAAATTAAAGACCAATCGATCATTCAATCAATCTGTATTTACCTTGCAGAGATTCCATGATGGTGATGGATGATGTGAAGGAGATTGTCGGTGAATTAGAACAGGAGGAACAAATGTCACCAATCAGCGTGGAGCTAGTTGATAATGAAGTGGCTCAGGTCTTCCAGGCATCTAACAGGGCTGAGGTAAGCATACCTGAGCCAGTGATTTATTACATCAAGATTGACACTGGCACACTCTCGTGTTAATGAAATAACTTTAAGTAAAGCATAAAACCTCTATCAAACAATATTTTTGGGGTAAGAGCAGTATGGTTTGAGCATTATTAAAACTTGACGAACAGTAATTTGTCAGCAGAACACTTACATTATGTTTTGTGGTTTCGTTGCTTTACAGTTGAATACACCGCAACATATGAGTGAAATAAACAAGAACATGGCGTTAAACACCATGCAATCAGCTAATCAATTTATCAGTCAAACAAAATATCCACCATATATGTATTTTCTATTGCCAGGCTGATTTCCGTGAGTACCCGGCTGTTCTCCGTCACGCCATTTCTATCGCACGTCGTATACAAGATCCCATGACTGAGTTCTCACAGCTGTGTAACCCTGACGAGGACATCCTCTGTCTGAGATTCAATTCCTTGCAGGTAGGTCAAACTATCTCGAGTCTCTGCCGGACCAGTGATTTTTCACTGGTTGGGGTTTTTTCAGTATCGGAATATTATCTACAGGTCAAACTATATCACCTGAACTTTATCAAATGTTAAACAATATTTGTGATGTCAGTCCATTGTTTAACTGTACATTATTTTTCAAGAATGTACACTTCGTGTAGACTCTCAAAGACCAAGGGAAATACGTTTGTTGGAATATGCTTGTAACTAGGCATGTTTTTTACACATCTATCTTACTGTTTTCTACTAAATGCCTTCACTCTCTGATTGATGTGCTTAATTAACACCCTGTTCTAACAGATTTTAACAGTGTACCTATAGATAAAATTTTAATGATTTTCAATTGTTTATTATGTCTCCTATTCCTTACCACACTGTCTGACTATTTTCAGGATCAATTGAGCAAGGAAACGTTGTTGTCAGCGCTGTATTTAGAGTTTGTGAATCGGGTGAATGAGGTGGGAGTGGATGTGAATCGAGCTATTGACCATCCCCATATGGCTTCACTTGTACAGTTTATATGTGGACTTGGGCCAAGAAAAGGATCACATATGATGAAGGTACAATATTATATAGTTGTTTCTGGTGGGATACCCCTGAGCACGGCCTTAAACCCCAATCAATCAAACAAACAAACAAACATCTGGTGGAGTGGTGGTCGGTGAGAGCTTCATGACACCCTATTGCTTTCAGAGCTTAAGGGCGTCTGGAAGCCCATTGTGATGTCCTATTTTTGTCCTGTCCTGTCTTCCATGTTGCCAGTGGTGTCAAGCGAGATTCCAGGCTCTCGCTATTAAACTGCTGTATGCCCTTAGAGCTTGGCTTAGTTTTACTCAACTAATCAGGAAAAAGGATGGCGACAAAATGACCTGGAGATCGCTATTATAAAGCTGATCCTATGTTTGTCATGTTCTGTGGTTGATGTTGTCAAGGGTGACAGTCAAATAGGTTAAACACTAAGCCATCAATGTTAACTGGAGCTTCCTGTGAACTTGCTATTGAGATACACACTCTTTGTAATCAGTCCACAAAAAGATTGTGCATTGTTTATCTTACATTGAAGTCTAGCAAGGCTATCTCTCTTCTTGAGCTTTATCCAAATTTCCTTTACATTCTTTAAAAATGGATGCAATCTGCTAAAAAAAAAAAGACAAATGCTTTACACTTTATAAAAATTAAACACACACACATTTTTAACCATACCTTCTTTAAACTGACTTTTACCAAATGACAAATTTGCAAGTCTTTCAAATTAATATAACTAAATTGATGAAAACACTCTGTGTATATTTGTAGTTTATCTTGTCTAATGATGATGCAAGTTATTTTCATTTAATCATGACTGTAAACTGTTGTCTCCTTTTTAGATTTTGAAACAGAGTAACAGTCAGCTAGAGAACCGATCACAATTGGTCACAACTTGTCACATGGGACCAAAAGTCTTCCTCAACTGTGCTGGATTCATTAAAATTGATACCAACTCACTGGGAACAAGGTATGTTGCTTGAACTCACTGGTAAAAAGCTATGTTGCTTGAACTCACAGGGAACAAGGTATGTTGCTTGAACTCACTGAGAACAAGGTATGTTGCTTGAACTCACTGGGAACCAGGTATGTTGCTTGAACTCACTGGGAACAAGGTATGTTGCTTGAACTCACTGGAAACAAGGTATGTTGCTTGAACTCACTGGGAACAAGGTATGCTGCTTAAACTCACTGAGAACAAGGTATGTTGTTTGCGGGTGATTGGCCAGAGCTTCCTTATGCCCTGGGGCCGGTTTCACAAAATGATCGAAGTTTACAATTAATGCAGTTTCGATGACGACACTATACCTTCAGTGCCTTTGCTTTGTGAAACTGCCCTCAGGTAGTGGTGTCCTGTTTTTCATCCTGTCTTTGTTTATTTCCATTGACGTTGATGATGGTTTATCCCACTCATTGGGCTGGCACGGCATAATATGAGTCAAACAACATTGAGTATGATACATTGCTTATGATACAACCTTTTACAATTTTTATTTTATTTAAAATTAGCAATGTAAAGTTGTCATGTAAGTAAAATATCCTTGAGTATGATGTTAATATCGCTAATCAAACAAATGATACTTTTATTTAAATTAGTTGTAATATATTCATTTCAAGCACTGACGTTTATGTGGAAGTTTTGGATGGTTCACGAGTTCATCCAGAGACGTACGAATGGGCGAGAAAGATGGCAGTTGATGCATTAGAATATGATGACACAGCAGAAGACGCTAATCCAGCCGGAGCACTAGAAGAAATCCTAGAAAGTCCGGAGAGATTAAAAGATCTAGATTTAGACGCCTTTGCAGAGGAATTAGAACGACAGGTAGACTGGGATATCTTTTAGATTTTCTTAAACAACCACAAAAAATACTCCAGTATAACATGCCTGTTGTTTGTCGAATCAGTTGTAGAACATCGATCTCGTCACAACAACAAATTCATAACTATACAAAATATACAATTCTATATTGCTTCAAAAGTTATCTGTATCTGTAGTCAAGGGTGTGACAAGAGAACCCTTGGACAAACATACATACAAATGTAGCATTACAGTACTCCTATAAACAGCCAGATATATTCATCCGAGCAACACAAATTAAAATCCAAAGAAAAACCCTTTGGCGGGGCTAGGAGCTTGTGTTGCTTGTTTTTCACACAAGATCTTAGCTTTAGGACCATCACATTTCTTGTTTTTCCACCTCCTTCTTCTGTTCACCATAACACAGTTCTTTTTATGTTTCTTTCGCGGGGCCACTCTTGGAGTTCCATTTTTCCAGCTTGTGTAAGCTATTGGATCTCCATTCAAATATTCCCACTTGTTTGTTAACCGCTTGTCATTTAAACCTTTTTAAAAACAAGAAATAAACTATATTTTCAATTTTTTTATTTACTAGTTATATTAATTAAGGGATTGACTGATTGATTGGGGTTTAACGCCGTACTCAGGGGTATTTAACCTTTATGACGGTGTGCCAGCCCCATGGGTGGAGGAAACCACCATTCACGTCACTGGCAATATGAAAGACGAGACAGTGACCTTTCTTAAACCTCACACTTGTGGACGTC
>JAVFBY010088121.1:0-12272 GCA_034781015.1 Tonicella lineata
CTACTCATGCTCGACACGTGACTGTTTGACACAACCATGACAACGCATCCGTCATCGCACTGCCCGTGTAAACACCCAATCCGATGCGTCAATTTATCTGATATGCTGACGGACGACAAATCGCATGTCCGTGTAAACACACCTTTACTCTAATGTCGTAACGTCATAACTCGAAAGCAGCGTATTGGTAACGTCACAATTCAATTATATATCCGCCAATCTATGCGTAATTGTTTGTAGTAGGCCTATAAACCAGCTAAATTTTATGAAGTTCTGATTCCGATTTAATAAGCCTTTGGATTTTTCCTGATTTGTAACGTCGCCTCCTCCATCTTTAACTGTGGTGATATATACACATACAATCAACAACAACAAGAAGAAGATGAGTAGCGATAAGGGACCAGTATATTACTGGTCCAAAAAACATTATTAAAAGAGATGTCATTCATAAGTTAGCTACTACGTTAGTTAGCGACTTTCACTTATGTACGACCCTCTGAGATAAGATCAGTATGATTTGAGCATTATTGACATAACTGGAGGAACAGTCATTTTTGAACAGAACATTCACCTAATGTTTCACATTTCTGATGTTTTGTTGCTTTACTGTTGAACACACTGCCGTCAGATTACTCATATACGGCTACGTAGTAGACTAATAATGATACAGAACTCTGCATCTACCGTCAGATAAGTACATAGCATTGGGCCTTAAAAAAATTTGAAAATAGTGCACGATACTGAAAGCTTGACATGTCGTCTATTGCTCTAGTCTGCGTTGAAAAGCCAGATGTTACTCAATAGTTACAAACTGGCAGGAGTATTATCCACCAACCGACATCTGATACAAGAGCAAAGATTTTCAGGGGAAGCCAGAGCTTGTTCTCGGAGATATCCACGGGCGCTTGTATCAGCTAATTAGAGCAATTAACAGTTGATTACAAATTACCTTGTAGTTGTTTTTTTAAGTAAGTAGGTCAAGGAAGGAAACATACTTTAGCATACTTCTGTATCGTTATTTGTTTACTACTAGTACTATGTAGTACTCTCTTATTCTATTAGGTATACTGAAGTCACTAATACATTAATTGTATACGTCCATTGTGACCTTAACTCTCTATGTAGGCTCGTTAAAAGAATTAGCTGCGAGGGCCGCCATATCTGTTATGTCTGACCTCCACAGGAACCGCTTTCATGCGGAGGTTACATGGATCTAGCCTGTAAAGCTCACTAGCTAACTTTAGCACTGCCTTGGGGGTAGCTCACCGAACACACAAATGATAATTCAATAATAAAGCCTTTGTTCGAACGATAGCCTTCTACATTCCCTAGCTGTCTAAAGTATCCTCGTTACGTAGCAGGAATCATATTTCTAATATTCTCATCAGTTCTACCACAATCGGGGAAAAAGCGATAAACAGCATGTTTGGCAGATTTTGGTGTCATGCAGGGACATCTTGAATTGCAATGACAGATACCCCAAAAGGCACTGCGCCCGACATACATCCTCGAATATAGAACAGACTTAGTCTAACTAGGTTGAGAAGGTGGGATGCCAGTGTCAAAATAAACTTTAACATTTTTAATCCATTTATAAAATGATGCGGTTTATTTTGAGTATTTGACACTATAACCCCTTCTCAATTGCGTATTTGGGCATTTATATCGGGCTTAGTGCCTTCTGAGATATCTGTCATTGTCATTGCAATTCAAGTTTCCCTGTCAGTAAAATCTGCCAAACATGCTGTTCGTCTCTTTCCGTCGATTGTCGAAGAACCGCTGGAAATATTGGAAATATAGCTGATACAAATTCCTGTTGAGATATCGGAGTAGGCTCACGGAAGCAGAATGGCGGTAAAACTAGTGACGCCCTAAAATGACAAATGACACTGCTGAGGACAATTTGACAAGTAGCTCACGAATCCGGACTATTTGTAACCATTAAGTTACATCTAGTTCTTCAAAAACTTTCACTTTCGTGTACTATTTTCAAAGCGGGAAATCCCCCTTTTACGGAAAAATATTTTCCTTCCAAATCTGTGTGAATGTGTATAGTTTGTCAAAAATATTAAATAGAATGTCAATCTAAGCACAATTACATTTGATACCAAAGATTTTTAAAAATTGCATTTCTCTATTGTCGCATGGCAGCGTCACGACGGCATTTTTTTTTTAAATTTTGATGCATATCACTACATAAAATGGAGATTCTTTGTGACCAAGCCGTTATATACCGGCGGAAGTTTTAATCCAATGGAGCAGATCAGTTTTCAGTTTTGCGCACTACTTCCCACATGGGGATGCCCCTTCCACATGGGGAAGCCCCTTTTGCGTAAAAGCCTTATCATGGTCCTGGGAAAATGTGTGAACGTGTACAGTTTGCCAAAATGCAATAAATAGAATGTCAGTCTAAGCACAATTATACCTGATATTTAAGACCAAAAGAAGTGCATTGCTCTATTGTTGTATGTCATCATCATGCAGACCAAGTGTAGTAGCCATACACCTGTAATTCTCCGGATGACGACCGCATCATTTACCGCAATGTACCGAATAACACTACATAAAATGGGGCTTCTTAATGACCAAGCCGCTAATTATATACCGGCGAAGGCTTTAATCACATTCAGCAGACCGATATTAAGCCTCAGCTCGGCGTCATTAAAGAGTCCCTCATTTATTTACCAGTGACTGTATTAAAGAAGTGATTTGCATTTTAAGAAAGGTTATATAAAAAATCTTCATTGAAAATGTCAACCGCCGGTTATATACCGGAGAAGACTTTAATCAAACGCAGCAGGCCGATATTTAGCCTAATAGCTTGGCGTTAATAAAAAGTCCCTTTTTACCTGCAGCGAAGCTAAGCAGGTCTATGAGAGCTTCGCGTTAAGGTGGTGGTCGGGGTGGTGACAATGTTAATGTTAAGAGATAGGGGTGACAATGCTAATGTTAAGAAATAGCAGTAGAACTTATAGTCGCCGCAGGTCTCTGAAGAGCATCCCTTCTTGTTTTTATCCTATCAGCATATTTTGTCGTAGGGACTGTATTGACTGTCCTTCCCTCTACATGTACAGAGAAGAACGTGAACAAGATAAAAACCATACAGCTTAACAGAGGGTTTTTACATTTTGCATACACATTTATCTTGTAAACACTAAAATTGACTAAACTATATTCATATTAATGGGGTGATTCCAATCAAATTTCTGGTTTCTATGGCAACATAATAATATTTTAATAGTGATAAAGACGGCATGAACAATATAAAAACCATACAGATTAACAGGGTTTTCAAATTTTGGATGCACATTTATCTTACACTAAAGTACATTCCCTATTTAAAATGGGGTCATTCCGATAAAATTTCTTGTTTCCATGGCTACATAGTAATACATACTAATGGTGATAGGACCTACATACATTTATGATGGAACCAGATAAAATAAAATTCATTAAATAGCAGTGGAATGTATTTTATAATAATTTAATCTTTACTCAATTTTTGCATCATAAAACTGATATTCTGTTTTAATTTTACTTATAAAAATATTTATAAGAATAATTCTCTGTTACTAAACATTGATTGTACATGTACGACGTCGAGTGAAAAAATCTTGAAAAATCCATTATTAACATGAGTAAGTACATGTAGACAGGTTGACCTAGGATGAATACCTTGTCTTGATGATGAACGATTTAGGTTACCCCGCAAAACATAATGTTCAGCACATGTAGTTACATGTAGCCTCCACTGTAAATCCCCAATCAAACAAATACATACAAGCCAACATAAGAGAAGAGTGCAGCATGAATATATGAATGGAGCAATTCCCTTGGTGTACTAAATAAACATTAAATTCATTGTACATGTAGTTCTGCTGAAACTGACTGGTATTTGTTAGATGAGTTGGTGTACCTTTGGGTCTTATCCACTCTGGTGTGAACTAATGTGTTTAGTTATTTGAGAATAACTAATCCTTAATCATCCCTTTATGGTTCAGACCATATGGGGATCATTCTGACTCCTCCATCTGGTCTAACAGCTGTGTCGTGGCTTAGTTCCGTTGGTTACGCATTGACTGCTGATCCCCCTTCTGTATGATATCAGACTGGTACAATGCTGTCTGACGCCACAGCGTAGCTGAAACACAGCTGAATGTGGGGTAAATCACCAATCAATCAATCAATGTCACCCGTCAATCTGCGTCAAAAGGGAAATTTTTTGAACTAATGGACTGAGGAGATAACTTTGTGATTTTTACTCAGGAGTTTTTATAGACATAAATTTTCTAAAACATCAATATTTTAAAGGCGAGCAACATGCATAAATACTCAATATTTTCGACTTTTCATCATTTTCATCATACTTTTTTTTAATCAATTTCAGAAAAACAAAAACAAAAATTTAATAGCGCTTTGAGCAACTGGTCTCAGATAATTTGGAGGAAAAACTTTATCCTTCCAATACATGAATGTGCAAAGCTCAAAATACTTGGCCATTTTAATCAAAATTTTTTTTTTTTTAAAGATTCGGCAAATAGCATAATCTACAAGGAATTCATATCAAACATTGGGCCATTGGCTGAGTTAAAAGTGGCCTGATGTGAAAATTTAACAGTTTAAAAAATAAAAAAAATGCTAGTGATACACATTTTTTATTTTGAACCACCAATACTGATGATGCTGTTCATATTTTACTATATTAACCCTTTGAACCTGACGAGCCGGTTTTCCAGCTTACATATATGTGTATCTCATACCCGACGAGCCGGTATACCGGCCTCCCGTGTACTTTCGTTTTTGTTTACATTGCACCTAGCAACAAATGGTCCAATCAACGAAGCCCTAGCATATGCTTATGGCAGTATGTTCTATGTACAGTTTGCATATGATTTAGATGTCGGCAAGCTGCAATCCTCTTCAGCCAATCAGAAGCTGTTTTACGGGTGGCACTATACAGCATTCTGTCAACTTCCGGTTTTTGTTTACATTGCACCTAGCAACAAGCGGTCCAATCAACGAAGCCCTAGCATATGCTTATGGCAGTATGTTCTATGTGCAGTTTGCGTATGGTTTAGATGTCTGTCAGGTGACAAGCTGCAATCCTCTTCAGCAAATCAGAAGCTGTTTTACGGGTGGCATCTGTCAACTTCCGCTAGACCTTGGCTGGCTGCCAGGGTCAGGGGTTCACTTATGTAATACCAGGCCAGGGTTCAAAGGGCTAAATGCAAATCCAACTAGCAAACAATTCTGAATTATTATGTGTAACACCATGACAATTTCTTCATAAAATAATACTTTAATAAATTAATAAAAAGCACAATGTGCATGCTTTCACTGGGGTGTGAACAGAGGACCTTTGGTTAGCACTGCGAACACTCTACTGACAGACACCAAGGCTATTGTAACAATGAATCAAATGTTACCCAAGTAAAGGGTGCCAATCATTCTCTATCTGCTTAAAAAGCACTGACAGAGGGGCACTAAAATATATATCTGCAATCTTAAAAACTGGATGGTTGGGTGCGGGCGGGCTTCCTGATGCCCTGGTGCTGTCTGAGGTAAATGGAAGCCAATTGGTGTTGTGTACTGTCCTTGTTCTGTTGCGTCTTAGATCTTGCCAGTGGCGTCAAGGTTGGTTTCATCCACTCATTGGCATGCTATAGGTGAAATATGGTGTCAAACCCCAATCCCCAATCAATCAATAAATCTAAATTATAGCATAAAAAATTCAAAGCTGTAGTTAAGATTAATATGTAGTGATATGTGTCCTTGCTAATAAATGCTAATATCCTTTCATCTTCTATTGGTTCATAGATGCCAGGGCAGTGATTATAAGACCTGAAGATTTCACAGTTCATGAAGTTACCAATTGTTTGAAGCGATATTTCAGAAGTTTAGAAGACCCTGTATTTACACGGTCCCTTTATAAACAGTGGATAGAGAAGGCCGGTTAGTAATCCTAGGTTTATTTATTCATAACAACTACTTTATAATTCTGCTCTGTGACTTTCTTTACTGCAAAAGGTCTGTCATCCGCTAAATGTTTGAACTGTAATACATAATAAGTCATGTTCTATTGCGTAACCAAGCCGTGCGACTGACATGTCGCGTCCCGAGTGAATTGAGCTGTTACTGTTTAATAGGAAGTTTAATTTATATTCATATTTAAGACATTGATAGCATTGTTATGTTATCATAACCTCAATTCATGAACTCCGGTGTGATCAAGATTATGTTAAATGTCAGGGACTAATTTTACCAAGATGAGTTAATGTAAAAATATTAAAACTCACATAAATTGCTTATATCTAAATTGAAATCTTTATTATTTTGCATTCTATATCACGGTTATGTGCTGTGTGCAAATATTAATGAAAACGTTGACAGGCGAACAGGGATTGTAAGGCAACATACATTGGCTTGTTTATGGGTATTCCAAAAAAACAACTTCATCAACAATTTCTCGCGGGTGGTTGGACAGCAGCTTACTGATGCCCTGGTGCTCTCGGAGTAAAGGGGCATCAGGAAGTAGATTTTTTTTGTGTTGTCGTTTTTTATCCTTTTATTTCTTTTTTCTGTCTCGTCTTTCATGTTGCCAATGACGTGAACGGTGGTTTCATCCACCCATATAGGTGAAATACCCCCGAGTACAGAGTTAAACCCCAATCAACCAATCAATCAACAACTTCTCAGCGCATTATTTAAAACTATATCCTTGGAGTTTAATTGAATCTAATTGACTTAAATAAATTATTTGAGTGGTTTTCTACAAAAATAGGTTTGTAGCTATCAGACCAGTTTTTGTACTGCTTTACAACTGTATCATCAGCAAGCATGTTCTACAAATCACTGTTATGCACATGAAGGTGGCAGAGGACAAGTACATCTGATTGGTTGGTGATGGCTGAAGGTGTCATAGGTCAAGTACATACATCTGATTGGCTGTTGGTGACCTGAGGCAGTTCTTATTCTCCTGTCCCTCATACATCTTGTACAACAGTACAGTCAGTTCAAAACTGACAGGAAATCGCTTTTGTTTGTTATTTTCTGCTTAATAGAATGGTGTATAAAACCCGTGTTTCTATGATAGTTGTGTCAATCATTTCTATCATTTACTAAATGTTAAAACAGAAATAAAGAAGTCCTGGCCACACTTGCAAGAAACATTGTAAATCTTTTTTTTGCGTAACTTTTTCGTAAATCCTACTTACGAAAAAAATACACTTTCATGAAACTTCGTAAGTTATATCTAAAGATGTTATGTCATAAGCACTTCATTTTTTCTTAAGTTTTTCGTAAATATTTTTTTCTTACGTAACTTAAGAAATTTATTGCAAGTGTGCCCAGATAGCCAGGGACATGTGAGTTTAATTATTTGATTTTATTATGTTTTAGCTATAGAAGACCAAAACACAAAAATCCAGTGGTACCAGTATCTGCTGGATCAACTACCAGCCATTAATAAAACAACTCTAAAGAAAATTATACACCATCTCGTCACGTAAGATGATATGTCCATTTCAAATACATCTACTTATTATTATCCCCATAGCGTATAATGTGTGGGGATGTAGCGATCAGTACTGATATGTAGTTGAATATGTAACAATTAGTTTAAATTATAAACTATTGATTGGATGTTGCATCATGGATGGGCAAATATGTGGGTATACGCCATACTCCGAATGGCTGTTGTTTTTTAAAATTTGGTGACATTGACCCCTAGGTTTTGCCTGTAATGCAACTATAGACTCGTTCACACGTCAAAAATTTAAAACGGCTGAATGTTAAAGCGGTTAAAACTCCAAACTGGTTTAAAATTACAACCGTTCTAAGGACCAATGGTTTAAAAATTGTACCATTCACTTGTGCAAAGTCAAGCTGGTTTACTATTGTTATACCATTGTGATGTTGCTGTGTGTATTGTGTATTCATTTAAACCAGCTTAAACAGTTTAAATCCTGAAACCAGCTCGCAGTAAAATTATACTTACTTAAATCCACCAGTCGTGTGTTCAGGTCAAAATTATACCGGCTTCAAAGCCACTTTAGTATTTAAATGTTGGCGTCTGAACAGGCCTTAAGTGGATGTTACAATGGTGTCCCTGTCCTTGCCTTGTCTTGTCTTTTATTTTGCCAGTGACATCAAGGGTGTTTTCCTCCACCCATAGGGCTGGCATGCCTTCATATATAGGTGAAATACCCCTTAGCACAGGGTTAAACCTCAATCAAACAAACACACTTCATTGATGTTAATTTACTTTGTTAGATGATTGACAAATGTAACTGAGGGAATCTCTTTAGCCTAATTAGTATATTGTTTGAAAAAAAACGTTGTGTTGAATTATTAGAAAGTTCTTTTTCCTGAATTTTATAATATAAACTATATTATGTACATGCATTTCTAAAAGTATTAAAAAAATAAATTAAAGAATGGTTTTTCCATCAGGGTGTCGCAGCATGAGACTGAAAATAAAATGGGAATTCCCCAACTATCATCAATATTTGGACCGGCTTTAATGAAATTGGATTCAGATTCCGTAAGTAGAAGGCTTTTTACTTTCTGTTATAAGATCAGCTTGATATATAGATGATTGACGACTCTTTTTACGACATATTTATATATGGGCTATGGTTAACATATAACCAAAAATAGCCCAGTCAGCGATGTTCGAGAAACTACACAGTAAATGCATGAGCGCTACACTTTGACCAATCAAATCATTTACTTTGGACCATCCCCACTTTCATTCTATGTCACTTCATCTTACCCATATACCAATAAATAGGTAATTGGCTGCAGGACACTGAGATATGGCACAACCAGCCTGCATTATGAACCTGAAAACACACATGATGGAATGGAAAGTGAGCTGCCAGCAGTATTTTGTTGTTCTCCATCACAGATTTAAAAATCAAATTACTTTGTGGTTATATTTGAGTATTTTAAAGGATAACCTTTTCGACTGATATGTGCGTTATTGCATGAAGGACTCTTCTTTTAAGCATGACATCGTCACTTTTTTTCAAAGGGTGGCAGATTCGCGATATTTAACATGGGCGGTAGTGGTATATAAAATATTACAGTTTATGCAATAAATGATGAATGTCGGATGAAATGTATTTATCTATTGGCAGAAATATTATTTTTGAAAAACTACATTTTCCTGTAAACCTACAGCCTCCAATGTTTAAGTATAGACAGTTTGCTCCCTTTTGCCGTAAAGTGACAACAAAGGGATGTCACTCTGATGTCATAATGTCATAACTAGAAAGTCTTGTATTGTATGGGCTCTTATATTTTCAGGCCGCAGCAGGTCAAGGGGGATTTGGATTCACTAACCGGGAGATCTCTCTTATAATGGACATGTTACAATTTCATTCACAACTCTTTGAGGTTTGTCTCCAATATTCTACATGTACTTAATTCTTTTAAGAAAGTTAAAACAATTTTCAAAATGTTTTTAACATAAAAATAAAAACGATAAAACAAAGTACTAAAAAATTTCATTTCTTTTAATTGAGTAAGTCAAAAAAATATTTAACCAATCATAAATTAAAATAAATTATTTAGAAAGATATGAAAAATCCAATTTCTATCTTAACAAAAATATTTCAAAATATATTAAAAATTCAAGTTCTATTTCAACACAAAAAAACATTGAAATCTTCATGCACTTTACTATCTACATTTCTTTCCCTGTTGTATAAAGCAACATGCCAGAGATTATTTGTATTTATAAGAAGCTGGTTTTGTTGTAGATGGATAAATCTGAATTGGAGACAAAACAGAAAATGGAGAAAGCTATAGAGAAACTGAAAGCTTTAACCGCTAGACCGGTATGGGTTCAAATTTCTATGTGTACAACTTTATGTATATACAAGTTTGTTTATGAGAGCTTTATGTTGCTGTGTGAGCTAAGGACATCAGTAATGTTGTATACAAATACAAATTTAACTCTGATATTAAACATGGGTGGTTGACAGGATCTTCCTGTGTCCTTTGGCTCTTTAGGGTAAGGGGCAACATGAAGACAATTTGTTGTGATGTCATTGCATTAAACTGAAATTATATTGGAATCTGTTTCCTTTAAAATGCTGTAAACCTTTGGTGTAAGATCAGTATGTTTTGAGCAATATCATATTGACAAAACCCTAGAGGTGCAGTTATTTTTTTTGACAGCATTTACATAACATTTCAAATTTTTTGTGGTTGTTTTGCTTTACTGTTGAATGTACACCACTGTCATATAAGTGAAATAACATTGAGTGGAGCGTTAAACACCAATCAATCAATCAATCAATCAATAGGCTATAAACTTGTCAGATTTGCACATAACTAGTTAGAGGAAACAGGTACTTGCCACATTAGATTCTGTTATTTTAATATTATATTTTGTGTTTATAGGCCTCAGCTATTGATGTTGGGTTTATTATGCCAGTCTATGTGGATAGCCCATTAGGCGACTGCCTCACTCTCCAGGTACATCTTTTCGTTTAATTTCAGTAACATAGAATGTTATTTTTGACTTTTGTTTGACAGGCTATGTATACCCAATGGGAGACTGCCTTGAACATGTATTATAATTTGATTTTTCGCTGACAAGAAATTTTTGTAAATACAATCGGAACAATTTTTATTGATACCATTGATGTATTCAGTTATAAGTTTTTTTACCTGAAAGTTTTTCCAGTTTTTGTAGTGCTCTGTGGGAAAGGGAAGTGATATAAGTACAATGTAGTTCTTGTTTTTTTTTTTTAAACACTCCTTTTTTCCTAAAATACTGAAGCTACATTTTCAATAAACTTACAGGATTTAACAGCCCCACTACCACATTTCTAGTTAGAACAAGTATTGCAACAGTACTTTGCTGTGAGAAACTTCTTCTATAATTTAGGACAATTTGTATGTTAACTGATAGTTTTATTTATTATACTACACTGTAGGTGAATGCAACAATGAAGGTAGAAGAATTGGTCAAAAAAGCCAAGGAGAAGAAGAAGTTGACAGGGGAATGGGTCCTCCATGAGTGTGTCTGTGAGGGAACAGTAGGTATGTATCTTAACACATCTCTAGGGGAATTTACAAGCTAAGGATCGCATTAACAGGAATAACTTCCAAATGTTCCAATTATTCTTTACATCCATGGATAGTTTTAGGCAAAACAAGTTTCTCGTCTTTATGTATTATGTATTTCACAGATGTGTTACGATACACTCAGCAAATTCTTGAATAATTTTAAAAAAAGGAAGGTATAAAATGCATTGTTTATTACTTTTTCTTTGTCCATTAATAGAGCGGTTAAAAATCGTTGCATAAAAAAATGTGCCAAACATATTTATTTATTAGATACATGTATCAATAACTACATACATGTGGATCAAGAACATGGCAGACCTACATGCCCGGCCTATTCTGGTGTATTTTCTACACCAAATTTATGTTGAATACACCAATAAGCCATTAAAATATACACAGAAATAAAAATTGTATGCAATGCTGAATCACAAAAATACACGTAAAAGAGAATTTTCTTAAACCTCAATATCTTCTATGGTAGGTAGATCTGACATTGTGTTTGTTTTTTGTTTACCTTATGCAAATCTCCTAATCCTGTCTTTTTGTGTTCTGTAGAGCGTCCATTAAATGACCAGGCCAAAGTGTTAACGATCACCCAGGAATGGCAAACCTGGGATGAAGAATACAGGAAAGGAGTGTGTCTGTGTCTTAAAGTTTCCGACCTTGTGCAAACAATGCACTCACTCGTAAGTCAGTAACTCTATCATTCATGTAAAACAAAAAACCTTGCGAGTTTCAATGTAGAAGACTTGACTCTTATGACCGGTGACATGTTTTGGTAGTTTACCATGCAAATCACGTGCTGATTTCACGTTTTGCGTAACATGATCGACATGCCAGTCAGGCACCATATCCACTCTAGTAATCTGAAAGTTTCTTAAGCAGCACACTTGACTAGCGTTACTTTCTCATGGGCCTGATTTACTCAGAAGCATATTAAATTAAGGCCTGTTCAAGGTGATGTGAGATTATGTCTACCATGTTTAAAGATGTAGCTGTAATCTGCTATTGGAGATGTACATGTACATTTGTAATCTGGTATTTAAACCAATTAAC
The DNA here is from genome assembly GCA_034781015.1 of Tonicella lineata. Classification (NCBI taxonomy): domain Eukaryota; kingdom Metazoa; phylum Mollusca; class Polyplacophora; order Chitonida; family Mopaliidae; genus Tonicella; species Tonicella lineata. The sequence continues at coordinate 12,139 of JAVFBY010088121.1, forward strand.
TGCAATTAGGGCCTAGTTTAGTTAACAATATACGTTTGAATTTTTTGTGCAAGATCACGACATCATAAGGTCCCTTTGAGAAATGACGTCGTCACTTTACGGCAAAGGGGGGCAAATTTGCGATATTTAACATG
>JAVFBY010088232.1:0-12272 GCA_034781015.1 Tonicella lineata
ATTCTTATCTAACTAACTATATATACACAATGATAACTAAACTCATCTAACGTGAATAACCTTATAACACATGTTTTTAAAATAAACTCACAACCAAACTAATTTATCCATGTAATTAATACTGTAATGGTAAATGTACAGGTAATCTTGTTTAAAAGACACCTGATTCAAAGAACACACAACTGGCACAAAAATAGTTATTAGTTTAAACAATACATTTTTTCTTTAAAGAAATGTTAAAATGCTATATAGGTCCCATAACAAATGTACAAAAACCTAACTAAATGTGACAGAGCTTTGGTCTTTTTCTTATTTAACTCGTGTATATAAATGCATCTGACAACAGTTATAGAACATATAATTACAATGTTAAAAATACACCTATACCCTGGACGGATCTCTGTTACATTTATTGAATTTTAAAAAGAACATTAAAAACAACATACATGTAGGTATATATAATTCAATAAAAGACCATAAGCTATTTCAGAACAATGGGCGATATTAAATTGACCAATGTTAAGATAAGGATAATAGAGAAAGATGGATAATTCCACAACGAGAAAGAGAAAGCAAGTGACAAGACTGTGGTTTTGAGTAAAGGGCGAAAACGTGAATATGCCTTATTTTAAAATGTAGTAGTTGTCGGGTGGTTATAGCGGGAAGGTTATCCATTCATCTCATATTAAATCAGAAATATAAAACGTCAACAGTGTGTAACGTTATGTAATCTAAGATTCAATGTATTAAGCCTTTTGAGCAAAAGACTCCGAGAGCATAAGTAGAAAAGAAACTCCCGCATTTGACGAGTAACGGTAGGACACTTGCTGGTATTCGTTGCATATTATAAAATTAAGGACTTTTTACCAGGTGATTATGCTGTGATATTGAACCAAAGAAAAGATATTGACTGAGGCGTCAGCCGAGGTCAACATATTTTCTTGGGTCAATATCAACAGCATAATCACCTCGTAAAAAGACCATAACTCTCCATAAGTGTTTTATTATATAAAACATTATAACACAGTTGATCAATTGCCAACATTATAGCATTGCGCAAAGAACATTTTTCGTCATGGTTGGCAGTCAACCGATAACGTGGCTCATTATGACACCATGTTTTTGTGACCGCTCTTAGAAACGAAATATACACTGGATTTACCAAAATTGGGTGAATGCCATAAATATTGACTCGCTCTGTATGAAACGTTGTCAATATGCTTTGATATGTAATAACCACGTGACCACAAATAAACCAATCTCAGGATGTTTATTTATAACTTTTATAATAAAACAATTGCTAATAACAATAGATCCCGACTCACCTTGCTATGCAGCTTACTGTAATTGTAAAACATTACATCTGCTGTCAACATAAGCGCCACATAGAACAATTGATCCTTCGTGAGACAATAAAGGGTCGATCTCGTTTGTGTTTTCTAGAATGCTTATCTTATCTGCGAGTGAATTTAGAAGCTCAGGATACTATTAAGAAAGCCTATGAAGGTTCTAGTCTCATTCCAGAGACCGTTATTAAGTAAATGATGATTTAATTTGATAAAATAGGCTTTAACGTTTTAACATCTTGTGCTAGAGAATCATCTAGCTGCTGGTACGATGTAAACCGTTCTCAATATGTATTGGCTCTTCTTAGCTCAATTTTTGACAAATTTACCGGAGCTGTAGTTCAGAAAACTCACAATACTTGGCATTATTAGGCGTGTTGAAATATGAATAATGATGTCGGATCAATTCCCTTCCGTTATATCATGGCGGTAATTGCATGGAATCCAGGACTCGACTTAGCTTCGTGGAGCGTTTCCAATACCCAAAACAGTTTTATACGAACCCATTCCATATTTGCCAACTGAAAACAATAAAAAGGTAAAGCATTCTTGTAATAAATGCAATTTCCAATAGCGGTATAGCCTATATAAGAATTTACATTGTATGAATTTGTAATATATAATTTTAGAGTTTGCATACATGTGAATTGCGTTTTAATCGGAACAACTTGCTTTTTAAGTAAGATTATTGAGTGAATGTTTTGAGGTAACATTATAAACTGATCGATAGTTCAGTTATTTTCCTTTAAACGTTACACTTTCGTTATCGTAGTATAGGCATCCCACACTCCACTGTCGACATATTTATTCTCTGAACATATGTTTCTATAAAAGTATCCATTGGCGTATGGGCGTTTGAGTAGCTTAAATTCAAGTCTATATAGAGCCAAGTAGGCTATACAGTGTTATTGCTACGTTTTAGTTAAGGTGCGTGTAACCGTATTACACTCACAATTAACTTCACCTTAAAGTGTGTGTAATAAAAGTACAGTCACAATTTGCTTCAACTTGAAGTGTGTGTTAGCTAACAGTCACAGTTAGCTTCAAGTTGAAGTGCGTGTAATCTAAGTACAGTCACAATTAGCCTCAAGTTTAAGTGCGTGTAATCTAAGTACAGTCACAGATAGCTTCAAGTTGAAGTACGCGTAAGCTTGGTACAGTCTCAATTAGTTTCAAATTGAAGTGCGTGTAGCCTAAGCTTGCTACGGTCATAAAAGCTTCACGTTGAAGTGCGTATGATCTTAGTACGGTCACAAGTAGCTTTAACCTGACGTGCGTATAATATCTGTACAGGCACAATACTATTCACCTTTAAGTGTGTGTAATCTGAATGCAGTCACAATAACCTTCATGTGGAAGCTCACGCAATGTTAGTAACTCACAATTAGCTTCATGCATGTGATCTTAATACAGTTACGAAAAGATTCAACTTGAAGTGTGTGTAAGCTTAGCACAGTCACAATAAGCTTTAGCTTGAGGTGCGCGTAATCTTAATACAATCACAATTAGCCTCAAGTTAAAGTGTGTTTTAATTTGGTGCGTCACGATACGCTTCAAGTTAAAGTGTGTTTTATCTTAGTGCGTCACAATTAGCTTAAAGTTGAAGTGCGTGTAAGCTTAGTATGGTCACAAAAGCTTCACGTTGAAGTGCGTGTGGTCTTAGTACGGTGACAATTAACTTCACGTTGAAGTGCGTGTGATCTCAGTACGGTCACAATAGCTTCACGTTGAAGTGCGTGTGATCTAAATACACTCATAATGAGCTTCAAGTTAAAGTGTGTTTTGTCTTAGAGCGTCACAATTATCTTGTGAAGTGCGCATTGAAGTGCGTGTGATCTTAGTTCAGTCCTAATTAACTAAAGTTGAAGTGCGTGTGATCTTAGTATCAATTAACTTCAATCCCTCTTCTCATGACTTACATGATGTTGGTTTTGGTCTACTAATAAGCCAATACTGGAATCCTGCACGTGCTCTCTCGTTGAAAGAGTTCCTCGTGACCTCACGGCTCAGGCGTCTAATTGGTTGAGAGGAATTACCCGGCATCCTTAGATCGTCTACTAGCATCCGCTCGAATGCGGGGGAATCTAAATTATAGATATAAAATATATAACATCAAAGTAAAGGCACAGAATCCTACCATTCAATTAAAAAGTCTTGCTAGCTCCAGGATTGTTTACATTTACATCGTGAGGGAAGATTACATATAGTGTACGGTAATAAACCAAATGAAAGATGGGCATTACTTTAAACTTTCGACTAAAACACATTAAGAAATATAACTTAAACATTATGCGACAAAAATGTTAGTATTGCGTCTTCGAATACAGCCGAGAAAGACATCTATGAAAGGTTGTTCAGGTCACTTAAACTGCAACTTTCTGTATTTGTTTGCTTTGGTTTGTTTTAGAAAAATACATGCTTAAACAACCTGAGCTCTGGATTATTAACGATTTTAAATCAATAAAATACTAAAGCTTAACAAGGTTTAAAACAACAAAATGGTAAATCCGAAAAGATTCAACTTGATATCCAACATTTTAACAATTATTTTGTTATCTTATCATTTGATTGGTCCATTATATAAACAAGGTTTAATTTAGTAAATATTCCATTTTCTGAATGTGAATGAATTCTATGGATTTAATATAGACAATTTTTGATTACTGGATAATCACGAGTAGCCTATAAAAGACCTATGCTTTAATCAAATAGTTGGCGTAACAATGAATATAGCATACACTAACTTTTCCTAAAACCCAAACCCGAAATAAAAAAGCACACTGTAAGCTTTCGTTTGGCATTGTCTCCACACTTTCTCAAACTACTGTCTGTGGTAGGATTTCTGAACCTAGTATGATAAAGTGTGAAGACCTACAATACGAAAACTCACAGTATGTTTCATGTCGGGTGTGTGGTGTTGGGAAAAGTTAGTGTATGTTTTAACCAAAAGGTAAAACTTTTAGGATTTAATGAATATAGCCTTTATCGATCTGATTAAAATCAGATCTATATTAGCTCCACGGCATTATTTTGTCGCGATGTAGATCTGAGAACATACACTACCAAATGATGTCGATTGGTCGACCAATCAGAGGGCCGCTTATCAATTCATAGTATGTGAGTCGGAGACTCTCCTGGGTCTGCCCTAGTGAATAAGTAGCTATGTTTACCACAGTTTCCTGCTATCTGTTTTTTCATTGGACCATTAAAACGGTGACCTTTCATGAATCCCACACTAGATTACGTCATTGAACACCGTTTGCTACAGCATGTCCTCAGATCTACATTGCGACAATACAATACCCGGGAGAAAATATAGATGTGATTTTAATCAGATTGACATTGCATCCAGAGGAGATTATTGTACTCACGGGATGTCCTGTCGGGAGAGAAAAGGTTCCTTCCCTGGCTGGAAGACTCGATTACCTGAAACACAACAACACAAATTACATCATTTTTAAATTTCGAATTTTATATTCAGTGGAAAAACAAATAAAATTTGATGTATTATTTAACCTATTACTTTTCTTTTAATTAATTCGGGATATATAAAACGAAAATAAATGAACAGATCTAGATTTTATAATTTTAATCAATCCATAATGTCAAAAAATCTATTCAAGATTAATCACTCATGAATGTATTTATCACATTTCATATCTGCAAATTTAATTTTATATACATGTATATGATCAAATGGTTTTTAGAGAAAATCTATTTAAAAAAAATGGTATTAATTAGAATTCAATTCGTCCGAGTCACTTATTGCCAGTAGCCCTGCTTGGGAATCCCTTTTAATGTTCATACGTGATGCCATCAACTAATTAAGAGCGATAAGTGTGTAATGTTCGAGCTTTGGTATCAGAGATTAGACGTATGCATGTACAAGATATTAAAAACATATTATTTTTTCTAACCAAATTCGTTATGGAACTTATAAAATGGTTAGCCGGGTAATATCACACACAAATCTGATTTATAGCAATCTGTTTCCATGTTACCTGGAAATAGTCTAAATGACTGCCCTCACCTGTGATCGTCGTTTAGCCCAATGATCTGTGCTAGTGGGGCGATGCTGACCCACGTCATAACGTGACCAACAACTCAACCTGGAAATTGACAGAGACAGAGACATTAATTATCATCTAATGTTGACAAAGTGCCAGGGGCCCGTGTGCATGGATATATAGGAGTGTTTATTGAGATGTATAGGTATTCCAACACACTTCTAAAGCATGTATCAGTGCTACGTTATGCCTATAGTATAATTAAATTTCATTCATTTTTTAAATATTTTACTGCTTTGTTATTTGTAACTATTTATATTGGCATAAGAATTGTTAAAACAACAACAGAATACCTGCATAGCCTAAAAACGTTCAAAACTGTTCCTGTTTCAAAGAATGGACACTTTTTCATTTGGATAAATTCTGGTACCGTACCAATAACTGTTTACTCTATCTAACAGGTGTTGCTCTAGGGTTGTATAAATGCAAGCGGAAAATACGGAGAAATAAATGTTTGTGTCGTTTAGAAAGTTACTATTAACATTATTATCGCTATTCATAGAAAACTGATTCTAGTTCAGAAAATGTTGCAGACTGAACCCCGTCTGGGAATCGAACCCACGACCCTCAGATCGAGTCTGACACCGAATCGCCAGCAGTAAATGCCGCCCTCCTAATCCACTCACCCAACTGGTTGGGAAAGCTGGATTATAGGCCTACAGCCAAGCCATTGTTTCTGTATTGTGACCTAACTTCACATAAAATAACCACTATACAACCGATATGCACACGCGTCAACACTAAACATTATAAAAGGTACGCTGTAATTCACAGCACCCGATGCTTACCTGTTCCTGATAAAATAATAATGTAGGCCTACAGTACATGTGAGGATTGGTGTATAGCTTAGACACTTAACCGGATGTGTTACCTGGGGCAATGATACCCAATCACAAGCACTCAAATTAGTACCTTTATCTCAGGTGAGAATTGTAATTAATACTTAGACGTTAACGAGCATAACTCGACTGACACCAGCTTTATGTGCGAAGTCTGTCATGATACCACACGCGCAGGCTAATAATGCGTGGAAACTTGACAGGCCTAACATGGTCATAAATAAACTTATACCCCCCTAAAGGTGTCTGAGATATTTACCCTCAATCAATACGTCCATTGGTAGAAGGCAGTCAGCATTACTTACATGGTATATTTCGGATAAAATAGACAAACCCTGAACCTACCAACTTTGCGATATGCCAGGATATCAATTTTCTAAGTATAAGGAAACAAATGCACATATATTTTTATAAATGTAAATACATGGATTTAGTTCATTTAGTTCTTTATATTTCATACATTATTATCGCATAATAAGGCATCGAATATTTTGCACACTTTAGCCTACTTTTGGTTAAGACCGATGCTATACGACAGAAAATAGATCCAACCTACTTCTCTTTCTCAATATTAGGATGACTTGTTAAATACAGTCTAAATATATATGGATAAACATGAAGAACTAGGAGTATCTTTGCAGCTTTCTTGTGTCCAGCTATTCGTTTGGGTATTTGTACTGTAAATTGGACATTTTAAGGGTTGTTTTTTTCTCATTTCTGAAAACGCAAAATGTGACCAAAAATTAAGGCTGCCTTACGATACTTGTCTTCGTCTTCGGTAGCCCACTAAGAGTGCATTAACCTGACTTTCTAGAAGGCTGTATATACTCGAATGGAACCCACTATAGTATTAGTGTAATAACTGTGTACTAACTGACACTGTCTGATAGAATGTAATATAACACCTGTCTAGAATATTTAATTCAGGCTGTAAGCAATAAATCTGTCAAACCCGAGCCGATTATGTAATGACACTTAGCATACACGATACCAATATAATCGAACACACGATGACAAGATGTCAATAGGGTATATATACGCCATGATCAATCAGCTAAGTCAATAATCGAAAAATAATTCGGTAGCAATAAGCCGACGATTCATAAACTTTGCTCAAAGGCCAGTCCACCGTTTGTGATTTATGTTAAAGCCATACTAAACAGGATGTTTAACTCTCAGCCGGTATCGAATTAGCTAAGAAAACATAATATGCAAAGTTGTGTTTGTTTGTTTGTCTGTTTGTTCATTAATCGTTTATTTGAATGCAAACTCACAAGGTTAAAGAAATACTAATCCGGATTGAATAACAAGACCATAACTGTTTTACTTTTTGAAATTAATTAAATTAAACAACAGGTCTACGATTAAAACAATACTGTGTTAAAAAGTTATTTCCTTCGCCGTTTTTAACCAGTTGAGGCCGAAGTTGACAACATCTTTGATTAAGCCAAAATCCAAAGAGAAAACGGAATGACCATCGGTGGTTGGTCATGCAGAATATACATATGCAGATACAAAATGAACAATGTTATATAGTTTTACAACTAAATTTGCTGTGTTATGTGGAGTTTACATTGGTGTTAAAACTATTTAGTCTATTTTTAAAGTAATTTTGAATGTACAAATATTTCTTTTTACAGTGTAGGTATAGGCTTATATCGGAGTCTCTGTGTCAGTGCCTTACGGAAAAAGAAATACAGCTTTTACTTGGGTGAACTTTGGGATCGCTCTATCGACGGCCTCTACAGCTTACACGGTAGAGTCTTGGTCCTGTCAGACAAAGGTAACGGGTTCGATCCGCGGTGGAGGCATGTCAATTCTTTCTCTGCTTTTATTAAAATATATGTGCGTATGTTTGCACATATCACTATTAGGCCCTACAGATTGAAAACGTGGTAAGTTAATGCCAATGAGACGTGGGTGAATGAAGGAAGCAGTTATCATCAACAAGATATGTAACACACTCAGATTAATATATGCGATTTCATAGTTAACGCTTCTTTTTTGCAAAATTAATTTTAGTAGGCCAATATATTGTTTTCGCAATGTAATATTTTTTGAGACTCAATGCTTAATCTTGTTTTAGAATAGGATTTATTAATTTGAAGACTACAAACACAATTACTTCTTTTGCATTGAACATCAAAAAGAGACGGCTGTGCATTGAACATCAAAAAGAGACGGCTGTATAGTCCACCTCAAACAGGGTTATGTTATAACGGTAAACTTCAAACCCGCTGACAACGCTTTTCGCACTCTGTCAGTTGTGCAAACTTTCTCTGAACGCGCTGAAACTTGTCCTTGTAAAAGGGCTGCCTCGATGCGCATTTTAACCGCGATCGACCCGGGACGAGTTTAATTCGACCAAAAGTCAATCTTATTTAAAAGCTGGTGACAGTATAAGTAATTTCAATCAATCTCAGGAGTAGTTATTTACGGTGAGTGAGTCAGGGAGGCATTATATTAGCCCTACTCTTTAATTTCCGACTGCCGTTGTATTCACTGTGCATGCTGTACGTGTAATCCGACACTGATTAAATACACTATAACATCCGTCTGTGCAACTTGAAATAACCCTTCTCTATAATTATTGTCCTGGGTTGTTTTCTCAATTGAAATTCAACACCGCTTTTAATTTCTCCGAATTAGTCACAGCCTGATTAAATCTTTAGCTTTACATTTAGATGCACTTATTAAAAGACGAGTCAGTAAACACATCAAGAATCTAGGGACCGATACCAACGAATATAGATTATTAAAAAAAACAAAAAACAATTAAGTTGACTTCCTTGATGGCATATACCATTTTTGGCGCGCTTGTTTTCATATATAGTATGAACCACTGGCCACTGAACCATTATCCAAACCTGTTTTAAAATGGTCATTAACCTATATCATGTACATATAGAACCAATAACCATACAGGTTTAAAAATAAAGCCATTAAGCTAGCATATACATATAGAACCATTAACCATACATGTTTAAAAATAAAGCCATTAACCTAGCATATACATATAGAACCAATAACCATACATGTTTTAAAATACAGCCATTAACCTAGCATATACATATAGGACCAATAACCATACATGTTTTAAAATAAAGCCATTAACCTAGCATATACATATAGAACCAATAACGATACATATTTTAAAATAAAGCCATTAACATAGCATATACATAAAGAACCATTAACCATGCATGTTTTAAAATAGAACTATTAACCTTTAATGCAGATATAGAACCATTAACCATACAAGTTTTAAAATAGAAACATTAACCTATCATGCAGATATATAGAACCATTAACCAAACATGTTTTAAAATAGAGCCATAAACCTATCATGTACATCAAGAACCATTAATCATACATGTTTTAAAATAGAACCATTAACCTACCATGTTAGATATAGAACCATTAACCATACATGTTTTAAAATAAAACCATTAACCTATCATATATTTGTATAAATTCAGAAAATGTGACATGCATCCACCGGGGGTCGAACCCGAGACCTTTGGCCCACAGGGCCAATGCTCCACCCACTGAGCTATAGAAGACGTCGATAAAGCGATCTCAAAGTTCCCCCAAGTAAAGACTGTATTTTTTTCTCTACATAAGGCACTGACACAGAGACGCCGGCGCAGCACTTTTTTTCTAGATATTACTCACGAATGTGTATAAGCTATCATATATATAAACGTGAAACATGACTATTTATTAACTAATAGTCAATGTCATAGAGACAGAAACTATATGGCATGAACAGTCCACCATACTTGAGTTACCAAAGTAAGTTACCAAATTGGCGATAACGTGATTATGAAAGCTATTCACACACTCAGAACACCATGTTTCATAACTGCTGTTTAACTGATGTCTACTCTTATCTATTGCCTACGATTATTTTGCTGTATTCCCCTTTAACCATTCACGTTTTCCTCCAAAACTATATTAACCGATCGTGTTTCCTTTCGAACCTATTAAACATTCACGTTTTCATTTAAAACTATTTACTATTCATGTCTGCTTTCAAACTATTTGCCATTCATGTGTTTATACGGAATCATTAAACATTCATGTTTTCATATTGAACCATTAAGCATTCATGCTTTCTTTTTAAACTATATTAGCCATTCATGTTTTTATACACAACCATTAAACATTCATGTTTTTATATTGAACCATTAAACATTCCGGTTTTCATATTGAACCATTAAAGAATCATGATTTCATATTGAACCATTAAACATTCAAGTTTTAATAATAAACCATTAGACATTCCGGTTTTCATATTGAACCATTAACCATCCATGTTTTCATATTGAACCATTACCTATAGTTATGTTTCCATAATGAACCATTAACCAGTCACATGTTCATATAGAGCCATTAGGTTTTTGTTCCCCTTGGGACATTAAACGTTGATGACGCCGACATGTTCCATTTGAAACCTTTGTGGGGGTGTTTGTTTGTTTTGTTTTTGTTATTTTTTGTTTAGGTTGGGGTTTTTTTTTGGTTTTGGTTTGTTTGTTTTTTGGGAGGAGGGGACTTGCTGTTCTGTACAAGTTGTATCAAACCGCTCCACATGATAATAAACGTGTTTGTTGGGGCGGAGATGGTTCTTGAATGAACCCTTCTGGACGATAAAAGGTTCCATAATGGCCCTTCAGGACAGTACACATGCATGGAAACAAAAAAGGTGACAAAGGTTAGATAAACAAAAAGCCACATCGCATTCAAGGTTTTGTAACTATTTGTAGGTCTAGCTAGCTATATAATATTATGGTTTTCGTACCATATTAATGCAGACGAATGATGTCAAAAAGGCGGACTTAACTGACCCACGGGAAACCGAAAATTGCGAAGGGAGGGGGGGGGGAGGGTCAGCAGCCTTGAGGTCCCTTAATATGGGTGCGGGGGCTCTTTCCGATATACGGTGGAGGGGCACCTTGTGATGAACATCGGTGTGATCATTTTATCCAGTCCTCAACCCCTGGTAGTCACAGATTGCGCCTTCACATTTCTCTTTTGCATTCTCTTTCTATACCGTAACTTTATAATAATAACATAAGTACTATTTTGGTATTTTTCCAACTGATGAGTAACGTTCAGAAGTATTGCTTCTTGTTAATTATTGAAAATAAACCGGAACTGTATTCCCATCCTGGGACAGGTGAATATTTTATTGAAGTCTACTTTGATCTAGTATTCAAATCTAGTTATTCACTTACCTTGGACCGTTTGGTGTGTTTGTATATTCTGGCATCCTTGTATTGTAAGACCTCCGTATCGTTTACTACATTCAATCTCTGTAAACACACGGTCTACGAAGAGGTTATACACTCACGTGGTCACCATGGCGCCGGCTGAACGCTAATCCTTTAATTTGTTTCGCGTTAATTCCATGTTATAAATGGTAATCTACATAATCCTTCAATGGACAACACCAAAGCACACTCATTGAGGACAATCTATGGTTGGAAATTGGTATAATGTGGGCTGGTCACATTGTTACCTCGATAACAGTTAAACCAGTATCTACCTTCTAGACATGTATACCTTCCATACATAAGCTCTAAAATCTAAAAACGTTAAAAATTCTGACAACAAGCATGTGACAATTGATTATTTTTTTTTAACTTATTTTGAATGTAGTGCCGATATCGATTCATCTACTATACAGAGGATTTAGAAATTGTAGGAAAAATTAAAGAGAGTCTCTTTCTTACAGCCCAAAGAGAAAACAAACCAAATAAACTGCTGTATATAAAGTGTGTTCTAAAGATGGACTGTCTTCTCAAATATTTAAATCAAATGTTTCTTGAAGTGTGCGCTAATTATGATGTGAGATTATGATGGCGTTTTACACATTTTTGTTTTTTGCTTGTTGTCGAAATACTTGTCATCTATAGACTCACAGCTACACATGTTATATCGACATCACGTGATGTTCTACAAGGAGGAAATGATAGAAAAGACAATCGTGTACCTTAATTGTTTTTGTTTTGTTGTTG
>JAVFBY010088343.1:0-12270 GCA_034781015.1 Tonicella lineata
CCCCTGATTGAGAATATAGAAAAAAACAGAAATCATAAAAATGTACTTTGTTAAATATTGCTTCAAGACAGCTATAGCTCTGTCGTTTTCTTCATCCCTATAGCGGAGTATGGGTATTTGTTCATTTGTCTTTTTAGCAAATCATTTAATAGAAAAATTAACAACAGCGGCCGTGTTTTTGCTACAAACAATAACTTTTTGTTTTTATTAATAAAAAACATAATTTTAGTTGGCCTTTTTTTTAAAGAGAAAAGGTGTAATTGTTTCTCGAATTCTCACAATTATTCAGTTTTAAATCCATATTGTATTTAGATGCTGAAAGCATTGAAAGCTAAGTTTAGGTTTTTTGGGGGTTCACAATTGAGATGACTAACTTTTCAGAAAATTACATATTGTGTGATTATTTCTTGAGTGACTGATTTTTTTCTAATTTGTAAATTTTTATATTATTTTCTCGTTGCAGGTGTAACAGAACAGATTGATTTGATTGCAACAACAACATCCTCAGTTGTCCACTCAGACGGGACCGTAGTTGGTGCCCTGGTATCGGGCGTCAGCTACCCCAGCGCTATTAACTCGGAGGGTGTCTTGGGTGCCCCTCCCTCTCCCGCTGACCATCAGCCGATCACCCTAAACAACAACAACGCATCGTCAATGTTGCTCTTACAGTCTCAGGTTGGTGGAAAAAGTTTTAAAAATAAACTCAACTTTAACATTTTTGAAAATATCGACTGACTTAACAAGTATTTTTGAGGTTTGAAGAACATATTGACTGAAATTATTTTTTACTAAGTACTGGGAAATAAAACTTAATTTGATTTGCAGAAAATATCGACTAACAGAATGTTTTGCTTAATTAAATTCAATTTAAATTCACCTTCGTGGATTTTTATCAATTTATTCAGAAGTTAAAAAAATTCAACACGAAAATTCATTTGACAGAATTCGGTGTTCTAATATCAACTTTAATTCAACCACGTCGATTTTTTTTTATATTTAATGTTTATTCAAAAGTGAAACATATATTCAAAAAGAAAATTAATTTTACCGAAAACTGGAGATCTGCGAAAATTGGCCAAAAATAATTTAAGAGAAAAGGACCAGAAAAGGATAGAACCCGTGCGAAGGAGGTTCGGTAGTCCCGCCAGTCAGACGCTCTAACCACCAAGCAGACCCGACTCGCAGAATGTATTGCTTCATTAAATTCACCTGTATTTCACCTGTCCTCAGTCGATTTTAATTTAGTTTATTAAAAAATTAAAAAAGTGTTTTTTATAGTGAACATTTAAATACACTATAAGTGTCAAATATCCAATGAAAAAATTTAAATAGAAGGAAAATTCATTAAATATGTAAAACAATATTTACAATCATATTTTATTTTTCGGCTAAAAACGGACCGTGCATATAGAGCATGTTGGCAATTTGTTCCAAAATAGTTTATTTGTGAAAATTATGTAGAAAAATATGGCAATTATTCTTGGCAAATCTCCGATTAAAGTCTTTTTTATAGAAATTATTCTTTTTGTAAATAAATTAAAATTTTGAACCATGATACAAATTGCACGAGATTTTATAAAAGAATAACGTAAAGCAGAATGCGCCAATTTTATATTTATAGTTTAATTGGGATAGAAAACTTAATTGGTTTAATTTAGTCATCGTATTTTATAAAATTTATTGTCAACATAAACGCTTAAGATTGACGACGCGCGAACATATGTTGGTGGTTTTCGAGGTCTACCGCGGCATCATGTGATAATCGGGTGGCAGTAGCGAAGATAAGGAAAACAATAAAATGGGAACCAAAGGGCAATGCAATAAAATCATACACTTGGGTCGAGGTCGGAGGTCAGCGCGGCATGAAACACATATCGCGTGTCGGTCGTGGATGGCGCACGCGACGATGCGCGTTGAGAATCAGGAGACTAGACAATGTCATCGCACCCGGCGAAAGCAGTGGATTTTGTCTAAGCAGAAGCAGCTGTTTCGCTATAAAGGTTTACTGTTTCATAGACAACAGTTGTCAAACGCACGTGCCAAGGCGAATCCGTGCATCTCTGACCTGAAATGCTACAATTGTTAAAAACATAAAATGCTCGAGTACAATACACGTGATACAGATAATTTAATTGATCAAAATGTGAGAATCTCCACTTCTAGAAATGATCGGCTTTTATAGTCGACGTAGCCCTATACGGATTCTGTTAAATCTTACACACGGTAATTTATAAAGTGGTTTAGATTTGAACTGCTTTAAATTTCGGTACGAGCCTTAACTGTGCTAAAATAATTCATGCATCACTGCAAAAAATAAAATAAAATGGATAGCAATTATTAATCGTAGAACAAAATATGTGCAAGGTCGACACGAAAACTGTAGGCCCTAAGCCTTTGTCATTTAATTTGTTTCGAAGGAGGGGGGCTATACTTCATCAAAAAGTTGAATAAAGTTTGTTCCATGCCGACAGCTATGGGTACAACTTATCTAAATTTATAAGCTTCTTTTCTGTACCATACTGAGATTTTGTTTATCTAAATATCATAGAATTTCCTTCTAATACTTTTATTTTTTTTGCAGACGACATTTTCCACCGGGACGTCGCCGGGAATGGATCAATTTTCTACCGGACCATACAGTATGAATTTGAACAGTGGCAGCTCAGTGTCGGGGGATGTGGGAGTATATCCCTTTACTTCGGTCAATTTGCCTCCATACTCTCTAGAGAGTAGTATCACTGCCGCAGACGTACCAACTGACAACTACACAGGATATGATACTAACCAGGTCACGGCACATGCGTACCAGCAGCCAGTCTCGCAGACGAGTCTGCAGGGGTACGCTGACTCAACCTTTGGTTTTGACAGTGCTTTGCTATTCGATAAGGACTCCTCAACAAAGCCCACATTTGGGGTTTACCATGAACACTGTGGCACAGCTTCTGGCACGCACGATGCTGTGGATAAATTCGTCGAACCCACGCATTATCAGGGTCACTTTCAAAACTTTCCCGCGGAAACCGACCCGTCATCTTATTATCACCATCACCATCAAGCGGGACTCCATGACAATCAAAAATATTTCTCAAAATCACATGGTTATCATCAAGCACAGTCATTATTCAGCCATTCAGATGTACAAGGTTTCACCGACTTAGATCAAAAGCAAGCCGTTTTCTCGCACGGGTATAACGACACCGCCGGCCTCTACCAGAGAGACGATAGCGGTTACCATGGTTACCAATCTGGTTACTATGACTCTCAGAGGCTACCCAGCCCTGACGCCAATTTTAATTTTCCTGGGGCGACTGGTTTATATAGAGGAGAAATGAACATTCATTTAGCCAGACAGCCTTTCCAAAGGCGGCCATCTTTAACAATCTCCACACCACGCACACCGGATGGGTAAGTCGAGTCATCTCCCTTTATTGCAAATAAAATAGTTGAAATTTGGATGAAATTTATGAATTACCACTAATTTATCAAGCGATATTTTAAGTAGTGTCTCTTTTAAAAAACCCCACAAGGGAATGAAAAAATAACTCGCATTAAACATAAAGGCTACAACAAAGTTCATGTCATAATGGGATGGATGTATTTATTTTAACGTCATCTCTTAATATCCTGACCTTCTGTTAACCTTGAATTTTAGTGACCTTGACCTCGTCTTTGTATAACGTTGACCTTCAACTGACACTGACCAATTGCTGTTCTAATAACCTTGAATTCCAATGACCTTGACCTCGCCTCTCTCTTTTTCAGGATGGACGTTCAAAAGTTCCCCATGCAGTCACCAACAACTCCATCAACACCTTCTTCAAGTAGGTCCTCTCCCTGCCAAGACATGCCCCAGAAAGAATGCCAAATGTGTGCGGTGTGTGGAGACAATGCTGCCTGCCAACATTACGGAGTTCGGACCTGTGAGGGGTGTAAAGGTTTTTTTAAGGTAAGGAAAGAGTAGCTGGTCTGGTTGAAAAAATGGATCGACTCAGAGAAGGTTCATTTTTATGGACCGGTTGGTTAATTGATAGGTTTTATTAGCTATTTTATAATGTCAACGATTTAACTTTCAACAATTATTCATTGTATTATATTAAACTGTTGAACCACATAATTCACGAAATCCACCCAAAAGTGTTCAACAGACCAGGAATTTAAATGGAATCCTGTTTTTTTTCTCCAACAGAGGACGGTCCAAAAGGGGGCCAAATACGTCTGCCTTGCTGACAAGAGCTGTCCAGTGGACAAAAGGAGACGAAATCGCTGTCAATTTTGTCGCTTCCAGAAATGTTTAGCTGTTGGAATGGTCAAAGAAGGTAAGACAACCTTGTTAAACTTTGTGTGGTTTCATAAATCATTGTACAGGAATTTTGTTTTATCGTTAATGACGTCATCTTGGTTAAATTTCTATCAGCTGATGTCATTTGCGATCCATTTGCGAGTTTTTATAAAACTATCATTTAATCTAAGGGTTTTTATTTTATTGAACTATGTCATGTTCATTAAGGATTTTCTTCCAGTACATATTCATTTACATATATACTAGCAAGGCAGTGTTGTTGGAGTTGTTGGTGATTGCAACTGACTAGTCACACTTTGGGAAGACATCTATTGACCTACCTTTACGACCTAAGTTACGGGATATTGCAAATAAAACATCGATGATTTTCCTTAATTGAGAAGCTACTTTAAGCCACTTATAAAAAAACAAAATACCAGACTCGTACATATCTCTCAGCAATGTTTTACCGCCTGGACAGACTCGTACATGCTTTTGTCTGAGATATTGGTTCTTGGCTTGTATTTGGACCAGCAGGATGCCCAGAGTCTAAGATGGGCAATCTTGCCTGTTGTTGACCCAGCTGCCTCTTGCTACTAATATGTTTTACTATCAGCTGGCCCAAACAACCGGTTAGCTTTGACACGCGAGATATTTTCTTAGCGTAGTTTCCAGGAGATTGTACATATACTCTACGCTACGCCGAGGAATCTCAAATAAAAATCTAACACCATGAAGACAGGATTCTGACACTATCAAAACAATTGGCTTTTTATTGTTTTAATCGGTATTAATTTGAACAGTTAAGTTTATGTTTGTGGTTATGAAACGCAATTCTGTATTCAATGTTTTACAGTATTTATTAGGAGCAAACACTTTGAAAACAATTGGCTTTTTATTGTTTTAATCGGTGTTAATTTGAATAGTTAAGTTTATGTTTGTGGTCATGAAACACGGCTCTGTATTCAGTATTTTACAGTATTTATTAGGAGCAAACACTATGAAAATAATTGTTGTTTTAGCTTTTAATTTGCTTTAATGTGCAAAGATAAAGAAATGCAAAATCATGTTTGGTATTGATGAAGTTACATTATACATTAGATGCAGACACTATGAAACCAGTTGAGGTTTTAGTTTTTAATATATATTAATTTGTTATTATCTTATAAAGTTAAAGAAATGTAAAATCATTCTTGTGCATAATATTGAAGCAGAGTTTTGTATTAACAAAATGTATGCTTACACTAGCAAAGTTCAAAAGAACTGCAATATTTTCGTTTTGTCCTTTCAGTTGTGCGGACAGATAGTTTGAAGGGACGAAGGGGACGGTTGCCGTCAAAACCTAAAAGCCCTCAGGAATCACCGCCGTCTCCCCCGGTCAGTCTGATCACAGCCCTAGTCAGAGCTCACGTAGACACTTCCCCAGACATTCCTAATCTAGATTATCATAAGGTAAGGGCTAGGATGGTTCTTTGTTTATACATTTAAAACTTGTTTTAAAAATTCCTGGTTGAAGTCTGTCACACCTGTAGGCAATTTTAGAGGTGCTATAAAGCAAGGTTTATATGACCCACACAATATTCGAATGAGGCAGAACAAAGTTGTCGATGCTACGCGACCAAGGAATAAATTGCAAAAATGTATCAATAACCAGAGTTCAGATTGAGAAAGATTGATGTCAGGTAGAGGCTTATGGAGTTGATTGATTTGTTTATTGATGGAGGCATGTCAAATTTCTCTTTCTCTGCATTTATATAAAAAAGATATATATTAAATAAAAGTAATTGACAAACATTTATGGCTTGTACTTATTTTTCGCCTTTTTCTTTTTCGCAACAGTTCCATATTCCGAGTGGCGCCGAGAGCCCTTCAACGGATGAAGAATATATCAAACTTTTCTACGACATTCTTATGGGCTCTATCGATGTAATCCAAGGGTGGGCGGAGAAAATCCCAGGCTTCCAGGAACTCTGTAAGGAAGATCGCGAGCTCTTGTTCCAGTCAGCGACGCTAGAGATGTTCGCACTTCGTACAGCATATAGGTGAGTCAGTGGTGTTAGTGTTTCTTGCATGGCCGCGGGTGGTTGGGCGGGAGTTTTATGATGTGATGTTTCATGACGCGAACGGTGGTTTCCTCCACCCATGGGACTGACATGCCGTCATATAGGTGAAGTACCCCTGTACGGCTTTAAACTCCAATCAATCAATCTTGCGTGGTCTTTCACGTCGAGCTGAGGGTTACTGACGTGAAAGAAAAACGGTTAGAGGAATCTCTTTTACCGTCACTGCAACATCAAATATAGTAGACGTCGAAAGAACAGGACATCCCTAGACCAACAAGTTGATTCCCTGATGCCTAAGTGAGCAACGGAGCATCAGGATGTAATTAACATTGAATTTTTTCTCTGCGTTTCATAAAACATCTACATTTCTTGTCCCTGTTTAGTGTTTTAAACCGCTCTTAAGGGTTTCTGGATATTAATTGAATGTTAAATCTCGCTGGATCACGTTCGCGGTATATTACGGCTCAGAAGGCCTTGTTGAATACTTCTGTTATTATTCACCGGTAGGTCTAGGGGCAAAAAAATAGAACTGAATTTAAGCGGCAGCTGGCTGCCATATGCTTAACAAGGTAGGCTATGTATATGAGCCGAGTAGGCCGAATGGTTACCCATGAATAAAAATAATAATCATTTCGGCAACGGAACCCTTCATACATATCCCTATAACAATAAATAGTTGATGCGAAAGAGAACTCACGCTAACTGCTCGGAAATGAGTAGACAAGTGTTTTATGCCCATAAAACCACTTGGCTCTTAGGATATGCTTAAACACACTGTTAGTGAGAACAGATTCCGGTTCGTGAAATTGTGATGGCCGAGGTCCGGAATCGAACCCTCAACTGAATCGCCAGCTGATTAAATGCCGGCCATGCCCCTAAACCACAGCTAACTGGTCGCTTCTAGGCCTACAAGCAGTTCATTGGGTGCACAACTCTGAGGGTCATGAATTCTTTTCTAGCACGGAACTCAGTCAGAACAAATTTTAGAGCTAGAATCACTATGTTGAAAATGTTACATCAAAATAATGAAAATACTGTTGTCATTTTTCTAACCGATGCAAAAAACAAATTGGTTTATATTTATTTATTGTTCTCAAAAAGATCCTTATATTGTATTTTTCAGAATGCAGGGTGACGACGAAAAAGTCGTTTTCTGTAACGGATTAGTCATGCATCGTCAGCAATGTCTGCAGATGTTTGGCGATTGGATCGTGTCTGTCCTCGAGTTCGGCAAATCACTGCAGCGTATGGGTTTAGACATTTCATCCCTATCTTGTATGGCGGCCTTGTCTCTTGTTACACGTAAGTATTACATGCCGAACTCCAGCACGAAGAGCATTTCTCAAGACAAACTGCTATATATATCATCAAATCAAACAAGGACAGTTATATTTTATTTCAGTCTTCAATGAAAATTAATTAATAGATCAATTACACGTTTGTTCGGTATCAGTGTTAAATTATAGGACTCACGGTCTACATAATTGAAACATTCTATTGAATATAAAATTTATAATTTTCATTACGATTAGTCACAATCGCAGCTTCTATTCCAACTGTTGAAACAATTTGAAGTTTACTTAGAAACAAAGTCACCAAAACCACTCTAACAACATTTTGTTAATTCGTTTATAGGCCTGCACGTTTATCATAATATTATATTCTTTCTTTTCCTTTGTTTACAGTACGTCACGGGTTGAAAGAAACTAAAAAGATGGAGGATCTACAAATGAAAATTCTAGACACTCTTCGAGACCACTGTACCTATAACAGCGAAGCACAGCGCAAGCCACACTTCTTCTCTACCATTCTTGGAAAAATTGCTGAATTAAGATCACTTAGCCGAGAAGGCTTGCAACGTTTATTTTACTTGAAGCTAGAGGACATGGTTCAAGCGCCCCCTATAATAGAAAGTCTGTTTTTATCGAGTCAACTCCCCTTTTGAGTTATGTCCCTTTGAATGTAAGCTGCAGTGACGCAGAATCAGTTCTTGTTTACGTTCTTATTCAGCATAATCTTTGCCAAACTTTAAATTTTGGCAGCATTTATTTAATAATTTAAAGTTTAAAACATATTTTTTGTTCATTTTCGTTTTGAAATTTTCACGTGTAAATTTTATTTTCAAAAACCTAGTTTGTAGACCACATTCGTAACTTTGAATGTTAGCAAATTAGAGGTTCGAGCTTTGTATAGCCTAGACAATCAGCAATTTTGTTATCTTATTTTTAAGCATTGTTAATATGAGAATAATAATCACTTTCGTTTCTTCTAGCCCCTGTGTTTTCGTTTTAAGACAACACGTGTTCTTTCATTTTATTGTTGTTAACAGTGTTCGAATTTTCAAGTTGCTATTTAAATATCAACTGAAGAACGGAAAATAATTTTATTTTTATAGCAGATTAGTCCTTAGTTTGCTTACGTAAATATTATTTTTTCTTATAGGCAACAGAAAAGTTTTAATCGCAAATCTTTATTTTTTGTCTTGATCTACATAATCTGTGATTTGTTAATGGTACACCCAGATTTTATATCTAGTCATTAGCTTACCCTTAAACTTGTGATTTACATCATTTTAGTTTTATTAAATTCTTTACTTTTTCTTATTTAGAAACCCTAAATAAATTAGCTTTATTTTGATATCTTGTCTCGTTTGGACTCTGAAATTATTTGTTTGAGCCTTGTTTTGAACAAACATTCCTGCGCAATAGATATCTCTTTGGTACAAAACGTTCCCATAATGCATCACTCCGAGTAAAAAAAAATCACATCAAATTTGTTTAAACCTTTAAATAAGGTCTAATCAAATGTGGCATATTGTTAATAAATAATGAACCCTGAGCGTTTTCCAAATTAGTTCACTGACTATGGGTGCTTCGTTCGACGCTATGGTGCTCTGCATTAATTCTTCCACAGAGGCGTGTTCAATAGACCGAGCGTCCTTTGGTGGTTGGTTTCATTTAATAGACTCCACATTTCAATAAAAAAAAGAGCGCCAACGGACGCTCGGTCTATTGAACGCCTATAATTTTGGGTTTAAAACGAGAGCTTTGTATTTTTAAAGTGTTTTGTTGTTGGTGTGACATCCAACATTTTTATCTTTTTTAAAATTTGTCTCCTTTGTAAGTAATTATTATACAAGCTAAGGTAAACAATTATTTTAGTCTTTTTTAATATGTATACTATTGACTTGTCATTTCTCAATGACATTTATCTTTTGGGCCTCCGCGAGATTCATTTATTTTAACACCTTGGCCCGGCTTTTCAAAGCTGGGTTATTTAAAACCATTGTTGTTTGACGTCACGTTAACATGTAGTTTCTTCGTGACGGTACAAATTTAACCCTAGGTTATATTTTGAACAACCCTGTCTAGGTGTTTTTTATTACCTTTATAAATTTGACATTTTGATTCAGGTTTTAGTACAAGCAATACATTTTGTTTAGAATGGAGATTACATTTTGGCCGTCGGAACCGGCCTTCATTTTTTAATTTTTTTTTTACATATTAAACAAATCTACACAAATGCACTTTTTGTTGAAGCTTTGACGTCGATGACTCATTTCGAGCCCGTATGGCGCTAAAACAATTTCAATGTTGCGTCACGATGTGACACGGCAAACCATGACGTCGGGCAGGTTGTAGGCCTATGTATCACAGTACAACGCAACACTGGAATCCTTTAAGTGCCGTCGGGGAAAGAGTCGTCGGCGTCAAGAGTTTTAACCGACATTGCATTGTCGTAATGATATAAGAAAAACGCAAGACAAGTCTGCTTACGAAACTTGCACAGATCAAATCTGCTGATATGTTGTCAACTGCTTAACAAATCAAGGCAAGGATTTGTTTTCTCTAGATCGTGCTAAAAGAAAACTTTTCTGTTATTATTTTTTGATGTTGAAATTCCACACGTGCTTTTGTATATAAAAGAATCCCTCACACTGTAAATATGATCACACCATTCCCCAAGCCTTGTTCATTCTCATGTTTTACTACTTAAAAAGTATTTTGTTCCTTTTTCACGGCTGTAAAAAAATGATTGACTCGTCAGTAGGTATGTATTTTTGTATGTCACGTACGTGATCCCTGTCGTCATGTGCTCTTCATGACGTCACGATATTCCATGACGTAATCAAGTGCTGTATAGAAATATTTGTTATCGCCATTGAAACCCAACTGGGATTGGTATTATTGTATATAAATTATTGTATTTATTTTAATTAATGTACTTGTGACGTTTGGGTTAGCCAAGGCCCCATTTTTTATCCAATGCTGTATAAACTTTATCCGTTTCGCCTTGTTATGGCGGACCTTTTTGTTTAATTTTACTTCAAGTTTGATGTTGTCGTTTGTCTGTGACGTTTTCAAAATTGTATTGACGTCACGTTATCTAATACATTTTACATGCAATGTATACTGTACGACTTATGACATATTGTTGTTGTTGTTAGTGTTGGAGGCGTTGTTTTAAAAGAGAATCTCAAATGTATACATTCATTCTATTTGACCTAATAACGAAGACCTATATATTCTAGCACACCCAGCCTTACGCGAAAAGGTTGTTTGTTGTTACTTCGTTATTGAAGGTAAATGTTACCGACATTCAAAAGTGCTTCTTCTCAACAAGCAATAGAGACTGTGGAAAAAAAACTACATAGCAAAATCGAAGCTACGGGCCATTTGAAGTATATTCCGATTTGCGGTGCATACTGAACACTTTGTATGTACATTGCGCAGTGCTGTTGTTTGTCAGTCATGCGCAGTGTGCTTTAGACCTTAGATCTTTAGACCTCGCCAATGTCAGGTGGCGTAAACGCCTTCCAGCGAGAAAGAAAGGCCTTCAACCCGTTAAGTAATATCTACATAGAACATACTGAATGTAAAAAAATGGCGAAAATGCCTGCTATAACTGTACCGGTGTTGTTAAATGATTTTTAATGTCGATTCAGCTGGCTTATTGCATATAGTAAATACCACATTTAAATTTCCTACATTTTTACCAAACCCCTCCTTTTTCACCTAAACGATTATATATTTATACTGGTTAAAAAGGAAATAAAGGGGACGAAAAGGACTGAAGTTGCAATTATGTGCCGCTAGGTGTCGCTGTATTAAACATGGCGGCTGTTACGCAAGGAAATTGTTCTTTGTTCTTCGCGTGTAACTATACTTTGTTTTTGTGGTTGATTTTCACTCGTATAGTCAACATGTCATTAGGCTCTACTTAAATGTTAACTCATTTTAGTATTTTTTTTTACCCAAATATAGCCTATACGCTTTGTTTGCGTTAGGCCAAAGTTGTACATTTTTCATTATATGTCTTATTTTATCTCTATTTATTAATTTATTTATTTTGAAGGAATATCCATTAGCTGTATGTTTGGTGTTCCCCTTTTTGTTTTTCCTTTTCACTTTTGATATACTTGTGTGTAAAAGTATTTTTTTGGTTGACCGATAAAAACGGTTAATGCTTGCTATATTATTATACCACTGTATTACAGTACGTCATGGACAAAACACAGGATTATAAGCGACTTAAATAAACATGAAAATATTCGAAATTATTTCTGGCTATGTTGATTTGTTTATTTTAATTTTATTCATTAGTTCTTGCTCCTTGAAAAAGGTTAGTTTGCTGGCTTAGGATTACATCGGACTAAAGGTTATTTCACTTATAGGACGAAGTATAAAACAAGAAAATATTCGAAAGCAAAGTCTGACTTGTTGTTTGATTGGTGTTTAACTTTATAAAGGGTGTTTCACTTACATGCAAACAAATTCTCTACCCTTTATCCTGCACTACATACAATGGTAGAAAACCGCAAGGAAACCTCTCAAAGAGGCCATACCTCAGCATTTTGGTATAAGCTTTATCATAGTTTCGTGAAAATTCTACACTTTCCTTCTCATAACATTGATTCATACTCAACAG
>JAVFBY010088454.1:0-12270 GCA_034781015.1 Tonicella lineata
AATAAATAAATCAATAAAAACACATAACTAAATTCCTTTGAAATTTAAATTAAATGCCAAGCAAATAAATTGCCTTGTCTTTGTTTGATTTTCGTTAAGCCTGGCAGCTCAGAGAGAACAGTATCTAGTAGATAAGTATGATCATCAGGACCTGTACAGGAAAGCATTGGATACACAGGTTGGAATTACAAATAAATATTTATTTTAATTAGTAGGAGCAGTGTGTTACATGTTGTTTGTGTGTTTAATCGCTTTGTCTATTTGCTAAGTACTTTTTAAATGTTTACAGCCCTCATTTCTGGGTTTTAAACAAATTAAAAACTAAATATTGACTGTAAAAACTAATTACAGGGCATTATATTTTAAAAAAATAAAGAAAATGCATCAGGTTACAGAAAATTAATATCAACCAAATTATTAGTCCCACTAATAAGCATGCCGAATTTAACAGTTGTTGCGCAAAGGGTTGGGAAAAATTTAATTTTAAAAACTTAAAAAAGTGCTAAAAATAGGGCAAAACACATCCAGCTGCACACTTGCAAAGAACTGAATCAAAATTTTCCAACTTAAAATTAAATGACTTCAAACTGTAATTTTCATATAATTTTTTTCACAAAACGCGGAAACACAAAAGAGAATGTTCTAATGAACAAATAAAAAAAGTGAACAATTGTTACCTTGAAGGGGTAGTCCATCCTTCACTTCTTCTTTTAAAAAAAGAATGCAACTGGGCTGTTCATGAGTTTCATAAAACCACTATACACATTATAATCTACTTTTGGGAAAAACGATCACTTTGATACTCCTTCAGATATTTCACAAAAATGTAAAGAAAACTCAATATAAACGGATTTGCAATAAAAATATAAAATAAAATCTTTCATTGGTGGCAAGAACCAAACATAAAATACAAACAAAAAAAATACTTGAAATGACAAAGAGGGTGGTAAATGTTTTGACATTTAGGACGCCTAGGAACTTTGTCTACATGTACATGTGCCAGTAAAAGTGTTTGCATACCAAATCACTTCTAAAAAAGGTGCAGAGAAAGCTCATTATCTCAACATTGTGTTTTTAACCAAACCATTACAATGAGTTATTTTTTCGACATGTATGATTGTATTTTTTAGAGCTATTCTTATGCTTTGTTTTGATCAAGCTGTTTTTGTACATCTTCATTTTGAGTAGGCCTATTGTACAATTCTAATGTTTAACATCGAGTTGACATAAATATATTTTGTGCTAAACTGTCAGTTTACTATTTCATAACTTTACGTTATCTTTCTTTTTATGTTCTGGGGCTAGTTTAATAAAATTTTGTATGCAAAGTTTCAACCGGAAATGAAGTCATCCCGGACGGATTAAACTTCCATACGATGACGTCATTTACGATCAAAATTTGCATACAAAGTTTTATGAAACACTCCTCTGTGGCTGGTTATTCAAAGCGTACTTCAAACCATTGTTGAATGAAATCACGTAACAATAGATTCTTTTTGTGGCGGTATTCATTTAAAACTGTTTTAAAGTTAATACACTTTTGAACAGCCCAAGCCTAGTTTTTTTCCCTTTGGTCACACTTAAAGGGGGGGTAACTCATATAAAATGGAAATTCACATAAATTATTAAAGTTTTTGATTTAATAGGTTTTTAGCTTCAAATTGATGTGACACTTTCTCTTAATTTTATTAGATTGCACAATAGAATAACAAGTACATTATTTGAGATACATGTATATTATTATGTTACAGGCGAGAGTCAATTTTTTTTCTTCTAATATTGAGAAAAAAACATTATTGCAAGAGTTATTGCCCTTTTAAGTTTGACTCATATTTTATTCACTGTGTTGTTACTCTAAATTCACTAAGTTCTGCTTAATACAATAATGCAAGGTTTGGTCAAGGTTCCTAGTTTACATTTTTTACGTTGCATGCTGAAAATGTTGAGGTATTTCATTGAACTTCAGCTACATTTTTTTTATTACCATGCCTTGTATGCTTCAGGAACCTGCAGCCACCTTTATGAAATGTTGTACGAAAAAAAGTTGTATGATATCTTAGTTGCTATGACATCCAGCAATGAAGGAATTGTGGCGTCATTGCAACTTTATTGTACAACATTTTTTGTTGTTCAACATTTTTTGAAAGTGGCCCCAGAAGTCCAAATGTTTAATGATGGACAGGTCTGAAATTAACAAAAAGAAGTAATACACCAGGGGCACTGTCATTATGGTGTAACAAAATATACTGCACTTTTATACAATAAGGGAATTTAGAGTTATGGCAAGACACCTTTGCTGCAAATGGGGGGCAATTAACAATTTTTAGCATGTGCAATATTTATCGTATTGCAGGTTATGAAATAAAAGTAAATCAAGTCTTACAAAATGACTAGGAATAATACTTTCGGCAAAAGTAAAAATTGTGCGACTTTATTTTTCTGTAGACGGACAACCTTAGCTACAACACGGGCCCCCATTTTTTATAGTCAAATTTATACTAAAAAATAGCTTAAATTAATCAAATCTTAGATAATAAAAAAAACATTGAGCCATTTACACAGTTTAATTAAGTTAGCCATTTTTTTTTTTACCTATGGTAGCCAATTATATCCTGTATGGTTCTAGAACATGTTTTATAACATCCTCCTTCTCATCATCAACTGAAAATGCAGAACTGGAAAAAAAATTACAGATTCAATCAGATATTCTCAAGCTTGATGACCTTTTTTAATACTTTCCATTTGATTGGTTTAAAAGAAAACTACAAACCCTTGATCTGGCCTTGTTAATGTTTGCTTCTTCTTCTTTGCTTTTATAAATGTTAACTGTCTTTCTGTCTGCCTTGCTTGTTCTGTTTTGTTTTGTCTTTCTGTTGCACTAACATTTGCTTCCCCACAGGAAAGGGAACGAAACAAATTGAGATATATAGATGGTCTGTTAAGAACCCCTCTCTCTGTACCCAGAATCATGTCACCTTACTTGGACTCTGTCATTAAAACTACCTGTGGTTTACTCTCTCCCCTTAAACTGCCAGAAAAAAAGGTATTAGTTAATAGATTTGAGAATGATGTCAAAAATAAAACAGATATTGGAGTGTGAATACATAAAGTACTTTTTCTGATTAGTATGTTTGTTTGATTGAGGTTTAACACCGTGCTCAGGTTACTTATTACAAGAGGCTTGAATATATCAGAATTGTCGGCAAAGTTAAACCAACATCCATTAGTTGATAATTTAGTTCCACTGATAATCTTAACCCTTAGAGCGCGTGTCACGACTATCGTCGTGTTATAATTGCTTCCAGTCTGAAAGTCAATCAGATTGAAAATAAACTTCTTAAGTCAACATGTACACATCTGTACGATTTGTAGGAAGTTTTATATATGACTTTTCTACAAGAATACAACGTAAGTAAATATGGCATATTTAAGCATTTTTCTTCTAATTAATTCAGCATTGGTATCCAGCATACTTAAAATATGACAGCACTCCAAGGGTTAAGAAACCACAAGAAATGGGCTTCCTGATACCCCTTTAACTCGGAGGCCACAACTGTAAAGCAGCCCTACCAATTCAGCAAAATGTCACAGCAAAAAAAATTGCTGTGGCTAAATAATTTTCCCTCGGCTAAAAAATGTATCCACGGCAAATTTGTTTCCAAGCATTTATATAAAGCAAAACTGTGTTAAAGCTATGTAACTTGAAGATACATGTAATTAAATTTTACACATTAATAAATACATTCAAACGTAAGTTTAGCTTAAGTTAAGCCGGCAAATAAAACAATAAACAAACAATCGATAAGCAAACATCTACCCTTCTAAATGTATTCACACACTTTATTATGACAGATTAATTCCAAATTGTGGTTAAAATGCTATGTTTTCTTCCGTAAAATGCAACCACAACATCAGCAAACATGGTTGACAAGCACATTCTATGTGTCACAGCTGAATAGTTATATTGCTCAAGATCTACATGTAGTTCTGTTATGGAAAAGAAATGCTGTTATATTTAAATGAGGTCAACTCTGGCTGTTGATTAACATCAGGGATTCATACACGTCCGTTTTACGAACCGATATTGGGTTCGTAAAATTCAGTTAAAAACTCAATTCAACATCTGGAAACTCAATATTTTCAGTTTAAAAAACTGATGTCAAGACAAAAATAAATGTACTCAATATGAGTGACGTAGACTGAATTTTTTTCGCCGTGTTGAAATCGTTTTTCCGTCCGGAAGATTTTTTTTTTAATAAATGATCAATGTGAGCATTAAAATTCAATATTCCCGAACGTCAGATAGATCTTACAACACGCATTTGACCAGTTCATCGAAAACAGGAAGTTACACTCCCTTTAGGGAGTTACTTCCCTTTAAAAGTAAATTGCACTCTGCCGTAACTTCGCTTTCGTTTAAAACCAGAAATTCACAAATTACTTCAAAGAGTTATAAGAACGAAAAGAAATGCGAGTCAAGTGATAACTTTCTGGAAATAAACAAGAAGGAAAGCCCTTCAGAGACCTGCGGCGCCTATTAGTTATACTGCTATCTCTTAACATTAACATTGTCACCACTCGTATGTTTGCCATTTTATAACCATTAAGTACTATCTAGCTTTTCAACGCAGGCTAAAACTTTGGGACAAATAGGTGACATGTCAAGCTTTCGGTTTCGTGCACTATTTTCAAGGCTGGAAAACCCCTTTTAGGGAAAACATATTCGTTGGAAATTTGTGTGAACATGAGTAGTTTGGCATTCTATTTATTCATTTTTTGACAACCTAATCACAATTAGATTTGACAGTAAAGATTTTAAAACATTGAATTACTCTGTTGTTGTACGGCATCGTCATGTAAGCCCTGCGCATTCTTACAGTATTAATTCGCCAATTGGCGACCGCATAATTTGCTTCAATTTGATGAATATCACGACATAAAATGGAACCTCTTTTTGATCAAGCCGGTTATATACCGCGAAGGTTTTAATCAAATTTATGTTTGCAAGAGGAATCCCCCATTAAGTTCAGATGTCAGCCAATGAAAATGGCATGTTTTGTATTGGGAAATTATCCACGTCACGCGCTTGTCACCAAAATAGCCACTTTTTTCACTGAAGTGTGTCATGAAAATGCATTTTAAATAAAAATCAAAGATTTCTGATTATAATATAATATTATCGAGAGTTACTGATAACTGTTACGATGTACAAACGCTGGCATACTTTTAAGAAATACAGATCGACTTAAGTTCATAGAAAGAGTTAGTGGAGATGGCCTGAGAAGCCATATACCAGTACGAAATGGTGATGGATCCATATTGAAGGTAGACTTGAGAAATGTCGCAGCCTGCACATGTTTGACGTACAGTATTAATCTATTTTCAAGCCATTTGTGAAAAAGAAATATTATTTTCATTAAATTTGGGGTAATTTGTTTGCTCTTTATTGCTTTGTTACTATTAAAAGTGTACATCATGTACATACAGTCCTCGTCATTTTTTTGTTGCCGTGGCCGAGTTGTAATACGTCGGCAAACACCTGAGCAATTGCCGATTGCCAAGGAGAATTGGGAGGGCTGGTTTAAGAAGCTTGTGCCAATCACCCGGGCTTTAGGCTACCTGTGTATGTTTAGTTTTAATTGTTTATTGAAGTATATTGAGAGAGGGGATCTGGAGGTGGTCTGTAGGAGTCAGACAATATACCGAGCTGTGGCTTCAATATTTCCTTATCTTAACTGATCAATAATTCAGAGACGGCAAAGAGCGAGGGTTAAATAAAGTCTGGTGAAACTCACAACAGAGAAGACCAGCTGTTTATGGTTGGCTATTCAGATAGAGAGAGATCAGTGTCCAGTAACATCCGTCCCCTCCGATTCAGACTTTTGCGTAATGAATGCTAATAAAAACCTTTGGCGCCATATTTGGTGCAGTGCTGCAGACAAAATGTCTGTCTCATGTAGATAAACTTATGCAATAGGACAAACATACCAAACCCCAAACAATCAATATCGAGAATGTAACAGCAAAGAAATTTAGGAATTAAAATCGTAATATTTTGCAAAACATTACATGCTTTTTGTACGTCCAGCCAACCAATAGAATTAGAGAATAAAGTCATGTGAAACTTTGATGTATGTAATGAATATGCTGCTATGCATGAATAACCATGGTAACCGTCATGTCATTGGACACCCCTTGAAAGAGGAAGAAAAAAGTAGTATGGCCCAGTCAGGGATTTTCATTTATCAGGGTCATGGGCGTTCTGAGATTTATTCAATACGTCGCGTCAATACATACAAGGTCCATTGCCTCAGTGAATTAATGCCCACAACCCATTACTGAGCAATCCAAGTTCAATTTCCGCCACCAGATTCAACAGGCTGAATCCTAGAGTGGTTGGTTACTTAGCTAGTTATTTACTGCTGCCAAATTATGTGTCTGACTGTGAATGATTGATGGGTGTTTAACGCCCTGCTTGCTAGACTGTGAACGCCTGAGCTATCCCAGATTCATACTAATTAAGAAATTGTTTTTATTTAAATAACTCTATAACTGTGAAATTAAAGTACTGTATAATGACAATTACTTAATTCCTAAGGGAAAATTTGTAGAGCAGTTTGATACTTACTAGTTCTTAAGGGTGGCTATTGGGGCTGCTTTGACTACTGCGATAGTATTGCAATAGTTGAAACATTGTGAAAGTAAAGTACGGTACACTGTACAAAGTCATTTTTTATGTATTTTTAATGTTTATTTTGAAAGACATTAAAGCGTGTGACATTGGGAACCAATAAAGCATAGCTGTTAATTAGTTAATTCAAAAACTCGAAGTGACATCGAAGATCACAGAGAAGGTAAAGTCCCTTCTATACCGTCTAGTCATGAATGCGTTGTTCTGTAGACTGTTCAGTCATGCTGTATTGTAGACTGCTGTCTGGATGTGACATCAGCCTACACGGGATGAACTCGGGAGCACTTGGGATGCATAACAAACGTAATGTATAAATCAAATTTTGGGGGAAAAATGTTGTCTTAAGATTTAAACAATTTTTTTTCCAGATGGGTAGATATGTTTTCTACTACTTCTGACATGTCTGAGTAAATTATAGAGGTCACCATAAGCACTTTAAGGTAACTTCATCAACATGATCGTCCAAGTGCTAGCTGAGTGAAGGAAACCCCCTACATTAGCAGTTCACACTGCCAGTATTTTGTTATCAAGATTTAAAACATGTCCAGAAAATATGAAGCCATTGACGACTGTTAAATCATATACAGTCAAGGTCAACAGCTTGCAAAATATGAACGTATAAAATGTATGTAGTCATACGAATCTGGTAGAAAAAAAGTAACACTCTCCAAAGAGAGAAGGAAGCAATCTCAAAAGTATTTTTCCAGAAACATTATTAAGAGAGTTTGCGTGCGGTGTTCTGGACTGACAGTAAATAGAGAGTGGACTTTGGCCTCCACTTTTTCTCATAAAGCAATCAGCCCTGGACAGTAATCTCTCACATTTGACAAGGATACAGCAGTCCCCGGGGGCAATAACTGACAGTTATTGATTAGTCTCAGAAACTAGTTTTATCTTCGTCACTACATCCTGGCCATCAGTTAGTACATACGTATAACAACAACAGTACCAAGGCTAGGCCCATAAACCAATAACCCCACTACACACCATTTCAATCAAATCCCAGAAAGAAGGGCTTATATTAGCATATGTACATGCAACCATTAACTCCAAAAGTCAAAATTTGAAAAACAAATTTACAATGCATTGTTTATTCGGTGGACTTAAGGTTATAATTACATGGAAGCAATATAAAGTTAATGTCGTCACAAAGCAGCCTACATGAAATATTAATGGTAAAGAAACAAGGCCAAATACCCCACCCAGTCATTGCTACTTCTATCAAATATTTAGGTGTATCCCAAATAGGCATTTAACAGTGACCTGTAGGCTACAGTCTACTCATGGGAAAAATGACTTGGGTCGGCGCCTTGTTATTTTACTTTGAACTTGTTTGTGCCAACGAGTTGTGTTTTATTTGTTCTGATTGTTGCCAGCTACTTTCTGTGGTAGCCTCCTTCTGTCTAAAAATTAAAATCTCTTAATAATGAGAAAGAATAATATGCCTGCCTCTACCGTGGATAAATATTCCTCTAAACAGTGCTCCTCTAAACGATTATGCGTGAATACCGGAATAAACAAATCATATTTTATCTTTCTTTTGGCTGACTAGACTGAGTTTTACCCACAATCTACCGATCAGCCATCAGACGTCATAATTAACAGAACATTGCTATCAGTTCAAATCAAAGCAGAGCCACACGACACGCCTCCAACAATCCCGCTCTAACCTTTTTTTTCGGAGTGCCAAGAGAAAGAAAAAACAAACTATTTTTAAAAGTCAGGATGATGAAAAGACAAGATCCAAAAATTGGCCTAACATATATTGCTATCAATTAGTTAAAATCAAATCAGAGCACAGTATAATAAAGCCACATGCCTCAAACAATCCCTGATCCAGCCTTTTCTGCTAAATACCAAGAGAGAGATTTTTTATTTTTTTTAAAGATCAACCTGGTCTAAAATAATCCATAAAACATCTCTACGAGTCACTTAACAAATACAAAAGAACTAGGGGACACAAATGAAAGCAATGTTACAAAGGTCACAATCTACACTCAGACTTTATAACAGAGAAATAGCCCATTTAGTTAGTGTTACATCAACAACAACAAGTAACGCCTCAACAGCAAGTAAGATCTAGACCTCCATTCACCACAAGGTAAAAAAAAAATTCTAAAAGGCCCATCTACTGATCTATTATAATCCCTAAAAGATCTCTACAACTACGAGTCACTTAAAAAACACCAAAGAAATAGAGCAAATCAAAACAAAGGTCACCATCTACACAAGGACTATATAACCCACAGAACCTCAATCAATGAAATGTCAATGATATAAAAGATACAGTCGGAGTGCTGATGGTACAGATGGCAAAGTCCATTATCAGATTTTATAACCCATGCATCAGATTAATGATATAAAAGAGACAAATCAAAGCAGAAAGCAGTGATGTTACAAATGTCAGTGAACTAAGCCACACCTGCAATTCATTAGCATTGGCAGAGTGAACAGGTAAAAATAATCAGTGACGTCTAAAGGTGTGGTTCTCAACTAACAATCACAGGTCATCGACCAGGAATCGTCAATAACAAATCATTGTGAGGATTCTCGCCTACGATTATCCTAAACATTCTAGTTATTCTGTCATATGTTTGTTGTTTCATTAGTTTGTTTGTTTGAGTGGTGCATCAGTCGTATTTCACTTATATGTCGACGGATTCTCCACGTATTCTTGCACTAGTCTACTTAATTTGCTGGAAAATCGAGAGTATACTTCATAAAAGCGACTCCACGATAGCCGAAGGCTGCCCGAGTGACTCACTTATATACCTAAGCAGGTCCGGTGGATAACTTGAACCCATACGACACATCAAGGCGGATCAGCAGTTGAACACGTTGACCACTTATCCACAATGCCAGCCCTATTTCATGGGATTTTACGCTTACTTTGATAATTTCACCTATCTGACCGCATGCTAGTCCAATGGTGAACTTTAACAGGACGCTACAGAAAAAAGGCTTTGTTAAGTTCAGAGAAAACAATCCCATAGGAAACGCTCGTCAACCATCCTCCAAGTGTACAAAAACAATCAATGAAATAACTAAATGGCTGTTGACTTACCCCTGTACTGACTAGAGATAACATTATCCTCTCGTTCAATGCTAAAGTCTCCCCACCCTTCATTTTGATTCGTTTCTTATCCAGACATTTCATTGCATACCTGAAAACAACAGGTGAATATTTAAGATTCAAATAACATTGAAAACAATATTCAAATTAACATTAAATTCAGAATTTAGTTTAAAAACAGATAGATAATATTCAAATTAACAATCAAAATTTTAACTTTCAATGAAAGATTATTTTTTAAAAATTTCTTTCTTTCAAGTAGGCCTATAAATAAGTCCAGTGGGAAAGGTCCTGGACCCACTTTCACAAAGCCTCCTTTAATAAGCTAAGGTGACCTTAAATGTCATGGCAACACAATACCTTTAGTACTGGTTGTCACGGTAATTAAGATAGACTTTGTGCAAGTGGGCTCAGGTAAAATCTTAAACCAAAGTCAAGTGATTTTCTAAATTTAATAGACGAGATGTGTTAGTTAATCTTTTTCTCACAACACGTAATTTATAGCAATTTTAGGGGGATTTTCACGTAAAGAGTATTTATGTTGAAGTGAGTGGTAAGATATACATTGTTGTGCACAAGCACCAGGCGACGTCATAGAGTGATAGCGACGGCATTGGAATGTCTTCTTGCAACAAAGTGTATAACGTTGTTGAGTCGACATGAAGTAACGATAGTGGAGACCGGGAAAATGTGATGTCATCTCTTTATGACATTTGAACTCCTGTGAATAATATCACTAGTGTATAGATTAATGTCACAAACGGGGTGGCGCTGCAATATTTCGTTGTCAAAGTGAGGTGATCTTCTCTTTACACTCTAAATCACATTGTCATCAAACTGTGAGGTCATCGCTGGTGTATCACTTGGGACGCTTACATTTAAGGTGGAAGAATTGAAACGTCATCAGTTGCGCCAAAAGTGATGATCACCTTGCATTCATTTCAACATCGCGATTTTGTGATATTCGTCTATTACGACACAATAATTTTTATTTTTCATTATTAACATTTACTTTTTTGTATCATATTGTTATACATCCCTCTATGATTTCACTTTCACAATTAATTGTTGAAAATGTAAGGTACAGCTGTAACATCATATTTATAATGAGTGTATTTCATGTTGTTTATTATGTTGAGGAGCACAGGGAAGAGCAAATTGTATATTTTACTGAGTTTTATCCTTGTAAAATAAAGTTATTATTATAATCAAAGGCTTAGTAGAATTATCAGGGGTATAGTGTCTAGTGTGAGAATTAAAGTTATTTCACTTATATGAGAATGTAGCAGCCCATTCAATAAAAGAACCCAGCCTTAAGGTCACTAGCAACAATTATTGTTCAATTATATGTTTAGATGGCTAATGCACTAGAGGTATTTGCTAAGCTAGCGCTATGTTCGCTATCACTGATGTCCTATCCTTAGGCTACATACATGTACAGCTGTGTTTGGATTTTGAGAGAGATTAACAAATAGCCAAAACCTTATGTTGAGGAAAATATTGTCATTGAATTTTTCTGTTTGCTCTAAGCTGCACAATCAGTGGATAGAACTATTGCATAGTAAGTAGAATAACATATGACTGTCCATATAACAGTACAGCCATGTTCTAACTATACATCATACACTGATGTTGGCACGACCATGGCAGGATCTTGATTCATCCCTCTGCCTGCGGACATCATCCAGCTAAAACCAAGCTAAGATCCTCCCAACATCCATGTATGATGTATATCATAATGTGCTTTAACATGAAAATTAATAAATATGTTTTAATGTAAAGTTTTCATTTATTTTATAATTTGTAGTACAGTATTCTAAACATGTAAATATGTTTTAATGTAAACTTTAAATTTGTAATAGAAGTTGTAGTACTTTAAATGTGTAAAGATTTTACAAATGAGTAAAAGTAAACTTTTCATTTGTTTTATAATAAATTATAGAACTCATTATATACTTGTAGTACTTTAAACGTGCATAATATGTTTTAATTTAATCTTTTTGTAATACTTTTTTATGTAAAAGAGTCGGTGAAAATAGCTCATAGAGAGTTAATGTTTTATTGTTCTAAAAATCAACTATAAATAAAATTCTTATCTTATACATGTAGAAGATGGCTGTACTGTAAATGTGTATGTCTTATACTCATGTAGATGTCAATGTCAACGGCCATTCGTGCCAAAAATATCTAACAGGAGAGATTTCTGACGCACCGTCTCGTGAGGCAAACGACGCAGCAAAAATTACATGCAGACTATGGGACTTCTGTTTCGTGTGAGGAATGGCTGATCTATTGACACGCTTGTTTGCTGGGAGTGCGAAATACAATTATATATTCACACTGGCAACAAAGAGGACACAGGACCACTGGGACAGTATGCCAAATAAAAATTACATTTTCTGGACACAAACATTCATAAGCCCCGTTTACACTGCTGTCGGGCCCGACCCCTTTTCACACGTGCCGTGCTCGACCCGCGTCGAGCCCACAGGTAAATGCTGTTTAC
>JAVFBY010088565.1:0-12265 GCA_034781015.1 Tonicella lineata
TTTGTGATGTCAAATTGTCACATTCAGCTAATCGAAGCAGTAGGATTATCCCACTGGACAGACTGGCGACGTTTTTTACTGTTGACGAGAGTATAGCTCCATCACACTGTGGTGGTTTGTTAAACTTAGAATTGAATCACGTTATATATGTTTTTATAAGCGATGGCAAGAGACTAATACACATATTTCGATTTTAGTCCATATCTTTTACATATAGTATATATGAAAATAGAAACAGTAAACTACAACAGTACATATACACTGGTTTTGCTGTCTAGTTGGTACATGTATGATTGTCAATATAGTGTTGTCTTGGCTTATGACTTTATCAAATAATTAAAAGAGTTTCAGACAAGTCACCTTCATACAATTATACGATTTGACTAAACAATTTAGTTTTCCTTTAATTAACAACGTTTAGACAACTCGTTTATAATTGTTCCTTCAGCATACACAGTTCTCTTATATAAGTGAAAAGGATAACAAATGAAATGTAATGCTAGGGATTCCGTTTAGTAAAGTATGACAATTTTATTCAATTTTAGCACTATATTTTTATTTATTTAACAGACAGTAAAATAATGTTTCTTGTGTTTAAGAAAGCACTGTAAAATATGCACATTTGTTCAAGCAATACGCACTAATGAGAATTAAATGATGTCAGTTGTTTGCTTTGCTATTTTGCTGGATTTGACAATGACCTGTTCCTCTGACCATCCATGAACACGACATACTCCACTTGATTTCAACAGAATGGTATACTGAACTTGGCTGTCAACGACTACTTTTTTAACTCGAAGATTTGGACTTTTGTGAGATTTAAACACGTCAACCAGACTTGTTACAAAACAAGTATAGATAATTTTGTTATCCGATATTCTTCGAACTAGAACTGGCAGCCATTTTTTTGAAAGAGTTACTTTAGTTGTGTTATCAAACTCAACTGTGTGGTGTTGCTCTTGTACGGAGAAGTATGCTTTAGTCTGATGAAAGGGTTTTACCAAAATGTCAGTCTCTACATCCCATGATACCGGTTCTTTAAATGTTTCTCTCTGATTATTAGTAACATATATTTCTCTTATGTTTGTCTTCTTGTCCCAGAAAATATCTCCCGACAGAGACAAGCTGATATTAGTATTGGAACCTAGACTGTAATTTTCAAAGAATTCTATAGAAGCAGTCGTAGTTGTATCTTTTGATGAGTTAAATGTGAAAGTTTTGGAAACTTCTGTTGGATTCTTGTAAACTGAAGAGCCAATAACGAATGGTGATGAAATGTCGAAACTTCTGTAGGAGTCACGATTCCTATTAAACACAGAGTCATTTAAATAACTCTGCCGGGTTAAGTCGGCAGAATCTATTAAACTATCTTCCTCTGGAAGAATTCTAGTTGTCGTGGTATGTTCAAAGTGCAAACTCTCCCAATCAATGTCAAATCGAAATTTGTCTCGTCTGACAAACATCTTCTTGAGCCAGCCGCGATGTTTTATGAATCGTTTCCAGACATAGTCCTGTAGAATTTCTTCCAAATCGACCACAACTGGGGATCCGCTGTAATCACTTGAGTTCATAGTCATAAGCTGATGAATATACACTGGAAAATAATTGTAATAAATTAATGTTGAGCCTGAAATAGCATATTTCCTCTTCGTACATGGAAATTTAAATACTTTACTTTCATCGCCATTAAAATTTAAGATCGCCTAGAAAGAAGGTAATATATTATTTACGATTAAATTTCTCTAGTCATAGCCTTGTATCAATTTACCTTCAAGTATTTCTTCCAAACGCAATGTCGATAATTAAACCTTTCCAAAGTTACTTATTTTATAATTTGGTGTGGTTAATTTGGTTTATATACATATGTATGAAGCTTCAGTGAATCAAGTGTGACATTGAGTCGTTGACTGTCAGTCTTCCGTGACGCTTTCAGTAGTATTCATTTATTTAAGGGGATTTGACGTGTTTGGCAGTTTGACATTGATAACATAACCACTGTTATGACTGATCACAGCTTTATGAATTTGTATTCACTATGACCATTGTCACTTCCATGTCAGTAAGCTACATACTAAAATACCTGTAAGAATATTATTAATAAGACTAACCAGTTAAAGAAATACTTGTACCGCAAGCTGTCGAATAAAAAAACTACACCACACCATGTTTAAACAAACTTCCAAAATATTAAGGCAACATGTAAATCAATTCACATTCAACACTTAAGTTAGTGTCTAAAAAGCAAAGTGTTTGACTTATGTCAAATTGAAAATTTCTAACCTATTAAGCAAACTTTAAGCTAATGGTTATGTGCAGAATGTTATTTTTAACTTTTTAGGTGTGTAGCTTAATCCAACCAAAACATAGTAAATAGACAGTTCATAAAATACATCTGATTTTCATTACTTTTAGTAAGGCAGGAAGTAAAACCAATCTCCATAACCCTAATAAATCGATATTGCTTGGTTTAAAGTCTTTAAAATGTTAATATACTGAAGGACGTGGACAAAATGATGTTAATGCTGTTGATTCAGCTGTCACTCTTTTGGACTATATCATGTAAACAAATGAAATTATTGTTTACATTAACCAGACATATGTAGGATTATAATTTACAGCTTTCCATTTTATACCACCACTCAATCATTAGTGCATATTTCTTTTTTATCACGATTAAAAAATTAATAGACGATTATCGTATGGGCCATTATCTGAAATTAACAATATTTCTCACAACCAAACTCAATTGATATAACAAAATTGATGATGATTAATTTTAAATGGTAAATACGATCGGACGACACCCTTTAAATCCATAAAATTTACAGAATAACTTCTCAATATCACACAGTTCAATTCAAATATCGATATATTGGTTATTCGTTGTTATTATTGAAGAACAAAGGAAGTAATTCCAATGTTATCCCTTGTTATTAAAACCAGGGTAATACGAATATTATGCCATTGTTTGTCTAAGTGAACAACTTGATTATTGTGATTAGTGGATTATTACCTGTCCCGCAGATTTACTGGGAGCTGAGGTCGCTGCAAAAACACCATACTGTCAAGTGTCATGTGAGTGATAGTCACCAATCACAGCCCACAATGTTCTGTCTACTGTCAGTTGAGACAAAATATTACTTATGCTCGTAACATATAAATACCATTTACGACCAACACTTTGGCATTAACTTACTAACTTTACTCCTCGTTCAGTCTCAAATCGCAATTTTGGTAAGGATTATATGATTTAATCGATGATTTGCAACGTATTTTAAAAAAACTTCTATTTTTTTTACCCGATTTTACTGAATTAATGTTAAATTCGCTGTGTTCTCTTCTATATTTTATTGAGCCAAATAATTTATCACCCTTTTGGATTTCATATTTACAGATTTTAAAATGCCCACCAACACCATATCATCTGTGCAGCCCTCAGTGATGAATATAGACAAGATCGTTAAAGAATACGTTTGGAAGCGTTTTTTAAAGCAACAAGGATGTCCAAAACGCTTTATTTGCCAAAAGTCAAAGTATAGTTTTAAAATCCAATGGAAAGCCTTGGATTTTACTCATAAAACAACAGTTCAAATTCTTCCAGATGAGGATAGTTTGTTAGAATCAACAGATTTCACAACAGACTGTATCAAGGCCACTTTTTCATCTAAAAACAGAAGAGAAAAAAACAGACAGAGAGAGTCTTACAGGAGTGTAGATGTGGATTCACCTCTGGTCTTAGGTTCATCTTTCTATCAGAATGTATCTGACCTCTCAGAAACCTACAAATTTCACACTGAAAGGGAGACGACCACGACCATATCTTTGCGTTTCTCTCAGACGTACAGTTTTGATGATAGTACTAATATCAAAATAGCTCTACCTGGGAATCTCTTCTATGATAACATAACAAATGTTAGAAATATCAACGTAACAGATATCCGGGAACAAAAGTTTGAAGAGAAAGTCTCTTGGAATGTGGAAACAAATATTGTTGTCCGAGCTCATCACCAGGCAAAAGCCTTCTTCTCTGTGCAAGAACAAAGGATTAATGCTGAGTTGGAAGTTCAAACAAAGGTGGAATTAACTAAATCTTGGCTACCAGTTAACCTTTTGCGGGATGGTAAAATTATCTACACCTGTTTTATCACAAATCTACATGAGATTTTTCGAGCCTACGAAGGTTCAAGAGTGAACCTAAAACGAGTGTTGTGTAGGGGACGGGTGAGTCATCACGTGATATTAAAATCTCGAGGTCTGTGTAAGGTTCATGGCTGGTCAAATGAACAAGTGATTGTGAGATCGGGACGTGTGTCTAGAGATCAGACAAGTGCTCTATAAACTAGTATTGGAAATTTTCTAAGCTCCAAAGCATCTGGTGCATAGGACTCCTGTGACGTCATCATGACATCACCACATAAAAAAAAACATAAAAATGACGCGCCGATTCCGAATTTAGGCTGTACAGCAGTAGTCTGATGCTCATATTATTTCAAGTTGGCAACAATTTTCACTTTGTCAATTGGGGGGATAATTAGTCCCAACCGGGAAATGGAGGGGACTATATGTTTGCGCCTTGTCCGTCCGTCTTTTTGTAGCTCCACCCACACGCTGTCCGGGCCATTTCTTCCACACTAGTTTACACACAAGCCTCAAACTTGGAACGAAGGTACAACT
Organism: Tonicella lineata; assembly: GCA_034781015.1. Taxonomy (NCBI): domain Eukaryota; kingdom Metazoa; phylum Mollusca; class Polyplacophora; order Chitonida; family Mopaliidae; genus Tonicella; species Tonicella lineata. The sequence continues at coordinate 4,675 of JAVFBY010088565.1, forward strand.
TGGGAAGGAGTAGTGTCGCGTAAAAAATTGAGGTCGTAAGGCCAAGGTTAAGGGGTCAAGTCTTAATTTGTGGATGCTTTCGCTTTTCAGGGAACTTCTTCCATACTTTTCCACACAGCAACCTCGAACTTGGCACGAATGTACAGCTTGAGAAGGCGCGTTAACAACTGGTGTCGTGAGGTCACGATTACGGAATCAAATTTTTTTTTTTTTTTTTACGGTCAAGGGGTCAAGTCTCATTTTTGTACTCTTTCGGTTGTCCAGGCCATTTCTGTCAAACTATTTCGCGCAGCAATTTCGAGCTTGGCACAAAAGTACAGCTTGGGAAATTTGACAGATCTGTTTTAAAATGGACCACTTGCCTAATGGTAAGACTTTCTCACTGCTTATTACGAATAGGCATAGTATAAAGCTGTTAGGTTAAAGGTTCAGTTTGTGGTCCATATAAATCAAATGGATTCCCCTCCAGCTTATTACTGTTAGGTGCTCTGGTTTGGCTAAATAAAATGTATTTCTATGAGCAAACTGTATCCGGTGGTATATTTGATTACTAAGAATGAATGTGTTTCTAGGGTCGGGCGGTTTCGCTATTGCTTGCTTGTAATAGCAACAGACGATCTTGACAATTGCCCTGTTCGACATGGAGCTCTAGTTTTCATCTTGTGTTTTTATTTATTATTTTTTATTTTGAAGGTCAACCTTAAAAAAAACAACACTCAGAGCGAATTTCACAGGTTACTTGGAAGACATGAAACACAATTTATTAAGGATAGCCTTAAAGACAACTGTCCTTAATGTCCTTAATAATACATCACACTCGAACGAAATCAGATTTGCTGGACTGTGGGGGAAACCAGTAGGTTTTAATAGTCAACCGAAACCCCTTGGTTAATTTGACAGCAACATTCTTGAAGGCGAAGCTATTGTCAATGTTTGCCAATATCGTCTCCTTCCACCTTTACTGATTCAAAGGATGTAGTCAAGAAAGTTAACAGACAGGATTTAATTTGCCAAACGGCTTAAAGAGGCCACACGTGAAAAACAAGGCAGTGCAGCGAGGAGGTATGTTTCACCTCAATCCATGATGCTGGCTAACTAGAAAGACTCCATTTCGAATTGTGGAAAGAAAAATTGCTCGCCTTCCTGTCTCAACCAATGAAAAACAAGCATTGCCCTCAAAGTAAAGGAGCTGTTCATCAACGCAGGTCGGTATTTCTATTTAGCAACGTTATTCTGTATTTCTACACACAAACACGTACCCGTGTTGCATTCCATCTCCATGATCTTTTTATGTGTACTTCTATATTAACATTTATGCGTTTTATCTTTCCTAATGACTAGTGTAATTTCAAAAGGTAGCAATCATACAATGATGGAATGCCCATGCCCACACGAAGAAGCAGATACCACAATAGTGGTTCATCTTGCCAACTTGCTGATGTATGGCAACAGCAGAATTATTGTGCTAATTTTTGTAAAAGATGTAAATGTCATCTTGATTGGCCAGTTTTTTTAAAACTGTCTGCCCTCTCGTCCGGAAATGCATTTATAGGTCACCTTTTGGTTATGGGAAAACATTATCTTATTAACGCCATCACTCATTGTGGCAATCTTAAATGTGCTCTCCCCATGTATAATGCCGTTACAGAGGACGTGAAACAACTTTATTTTTCTTCAATAAAGCGAAGAGGCATGGAAATGGAAATGTTACCATGTGATGCACAATGATTTTACTGACATTACAGTCCAGTTGCTACCTCCACTCAGTTTTCAGCATCTGGAACTGTGCTCTTCCACGACGATGCCAGCAATAAAGAGCTTTTCTATCAGCAGTCTAGATAATTTTCCTTTACCCAGCTCAATGTCGGAAGATATCGTTAAAGAAGCTTTTTCTTTATTGTTGATGTTTCTTACAGGTTTCTCTCTTTTCAGAATGAAATCCAATAGCACACTTAGAGTGTGTAACAAAGGGGTGGGGGGGGTATGAACTACCAATGAGCCGTCTGATCCCAAGCTCCCTTCTGATCCCAGGCTCCCTTCGACAGAAGGATGGGGATGGACGCCAAAGGGCAGTACATGTAGCTTGTTCCCGGTGTGGACCACTCTACTCGAATGTCTAGTTTTCAGCGAAATCCAATCGCAAGAACGCATACATGAGCCTGCATTTCTTGTATTTGATACTGATACTTCAATATGGTGTAATAAAACCATGCAGGAATACTGCAATATTTCAGTGTTAACGTTTTAAGGATAACGTCATAAAATACGTCACAACGACGTCATAATCATCAGCTGACATTTCCAGAAAGGTAAATTTACCATACAACATTGAAATCATACCATATCGAGGCAAATGTCAAATGAATATTTTTGGGAATAGCATTTACCAACATAATACTACACTTCAGTGATATTTTTTTATATTATTACGTCATGGTGACGTCATTTGACCTTCCTATCCATCTAATTTTTTGGAACTTAGGATTTTCTTGACAAACAACCTCATACGGTGTTTGAGTGAAAAAATGGTGCTTTTGTCCAGCGTGTAACGATTGTTTGACTAAGCCACCGGACTATGGCAACAAACTCTGATTTGATATAACCCAATTTCATGTGCCCTATTTTGATTGGGACATACAGTCATCATTGCCCAATCAGCGACGCTGAGTCACTACTTCAGTTCAAAATGGACCTGTAATGGATTATTCCAACGCCCCCACTGGTTAAAGTGAGCTGCTGCATATATGGCATCGCCATCGAATTTTGGTCACTTTCAATATGTCACTTTATGGCCTCAGAGACCTATCTTGATCACTTAATTCACAGGAAATAGGCTATCGCGAGAATCTAACTGTGCCAACTGGCTATTAGCCTTATTTAAGAGTTTATCGATATCGTATCTTAGAACATCATTACTTAATTACGGTATATCGACTTTTACAAAGAAGACAAGAAACGCTGAGAGACGGCATTTTTATGTTTATTTCATGTTGGACACTTGTCTGTGTAATTTGGCGGCGTCTATTGCATAGGGCACAAGGCCATATATTTTATTACTTCGACAAACTTGGGTTTCTATAAGTAAGACAGAAGCGGTTTGACAGCCAAATGGTTTGTAAATGTAACTTTTGTTTAGATGACAGACCACCTTGACGTAAATAAGTCCGACACAACGTCACCCAAACTACCATAAGACATGGACTTGAATATAAGAGCTATAACTGCATGCAAGTTCATAACAGTCACAATTTTAACTTTTGGATTTTTTTGTGGTAAGTTTCACTTTAATTATGTATTTAGTGTTTTGTTTAATTACAGTGTGTTCTGTGTGTCGTCTGTGTCCACTTATAATGTTAATATGGGATAACAATCCAGTGCTTTTAAAATAATAGGCATAAGGCTAGTCTTTAGTATGGTCTTCATGAGTCGAATGTAAATTATTCAATTAAACAATAAACCAGTTGGCATAGCGTTGTAAGTGTACATCCTTAAGACGTTTAATTTCCGTTTAAACTCTTAGTCAAAATTAAGTTTTATCTACAAATTTCTATTTAAAAAATGTATGTAGGCCTACCGTAGTAGTAGAGTTTGTTTATAGACTGAAACAATATCGCATTTGATTAAAACCTTCAATTGATTCTAGGGTATTTAGCCGGCATGGTTACAAAGAAGTCCCATTTTATGTAGTAATATGCATCAAATTTACGAAAATTATGCTGTGGCCGTCCGGCAAATTACAACTGTTTTACACCTATTTACACGGATTCCCAAGGAAAATGCTTTTGTGTAAAAGCGAAGGGCTTCCCCGTATTGGAAATAGTGCAGAAAACTGGAAGCTGGATATGTCGCCTATTTGTCCTAGCCCCGAATGACAAACAATTTTGACCATTTATTACTCTTTCATATGTTATTTCAAAATAGTTCCCCAAACCACTAAGTATTCTGTTTAATACCTTTGTGTTACAGATAGACTCGTACGTTTCTACCGTGAAATCCTGTTATGTGATTTCAACCCACTCATAAGACCCAGACTTCCGCCGAATGACCAATGATAAATATCAAACGTCTGAGTTTAATTTAGTTGCATTTACCCCTGGATAATATTGCCTTTATCGTGTTATTAAAAAAATGTTAGACATGAGTGTCGGCATCTTCTTATGTTAATTTGACCATAGTTTGTTAACCCAGTCAGCAGTGGAATATATTTGTTTCCGCGCTCTCTCGGCTAGGCAGTCCTATAACTCTCATGAGAGAGTGGAATCAAATATTTGCAACTTTTGTCAATCGGAGCAATAAATAGGGCGGATAAGTAGGCCCTACAGTAGATTGGCATTTGAGAAATGTCTATTACACATTTATTTTAATGAATTTGTCCGAAAATGCAATGACCTGTTACGAAGGGCCTACATGGACAGCATAATCCATTCACATATCCCAAAACGCTTAACTCATTCAATTTTAATCATTTAAACCTATGGCCTTGGTAGGCTCTTCACGACCAAGCCACCTCGGTTGTACTCTCCAAATTGGAGAGTCTCGAAGAATATGGAGATCTAAACAGAATTGACCACTGCTGTATAGCATATTTTATAACGACAAAATTTAATTCTTCCTCAGGTATCAATGCACAGTGCCAGCCTTTATCACCGGAAGTTTCCTCAGAATTAACTTTCAGCTCTGGCGAGAAATGCTACAATCTGTTATCCCACGAATTAAGTTGGAAGGACGCTCGAGATACATGCCAGAAATATGGATCACAGATGGTTAAAATAGAAACTGCGGAAGAAAGTTCATTCATAGATGCAAACATCAAAAAAGAATCAATTAAATCATGCTACTGGATAGGGGCTTCCGATATGGAAAATGAGGGCGAGTGGATATGGTTGGACGGTGAGTTACATTTAAGGCATATGCTACTTATTTATTTAAATCGATGAATAACTTAATTAACAAAGCTTTGCATTAACTAGAGTGTGATATTTACTATCAAATAATGTTAATGGCATTTCTGTGATTGTTTTTACAATGAATACTCCTTGTTGAAAGTTAGCTAGCCCATAACAACTTAAAAATAATATGGGGGCAGACATTTTGCTGGAGGTGTGTAGGCCTACCACTCGACCAATCAGCTAATCACATTGGCATGCATGTCTGGGTGAGTTACAAAAACAAAAAGCACACGGACACCGAACTATTTATAGCTCCGTCTCTTTATCAGTAACATGAATTTCTCGCTTTGATTACAGAAGAACTCTTCGATCACTCATGGCGGTACTGACGAATTTGCTTGCAGGCAACAATTTTTACAATTTATTTTGTTATCATAATATCATTGAAAATATCGCACACATTAAAATACTAACAAATACCCGCGCATTCATCAGACGTACACTTTTTACTATCCTTGACATATACATTAGATTACAAAATCTGTGCCATGCGCTAGATAGAGAAACGATTGACCATTTATCTGGCCATAAATAATGGCTACATCGCCCAGGCAACAGAGTGGTACGTTCCAAGTAGAGCTATATTTAGAGGGGTGTTAATTGTCCTGTGCACCACATGACGTCGATTTGCTACAATCAAAACATCGCCAGGGTTCGATGTAATAAAACAAACTGAGCTCCCTGATTTGTGCACCAAATCTGTGGTTATCAAACTTCTTAAGTACGTACGCAGGAGTACAAAATCAATGTGAATCCCAGCCTCTTGAGCACGAACTTGTGGAGCTCTTCTCTCAATAGAGGTTCAAAACGTAAACAACGCTTTACGCTGATTTCGTCTGCTGGTTTGACGGAATTTTGATTGTCAAAGATAAAACGTTTGACTGAAGATTAAAGGCTGATTTTTGTAATCGAAACGAAACAAATTGCATTTAAAACAAGCTGGTAGGCGCCGATGGTGCAAGCGATCCCCCATCACAACCGATCCCCCATTCCCAGACAACACGTGTAGCACTAATTAAGTTCTATACATATGCAAAATATAATTTAAATTGCTTGAGCGATGTAGCTGCTAGACTCATTTTAGTTTCAAAGTCTTATTCACAACATGTAATTTCAAAATGTTGCCATGAAAAAAATACGAGTTTCAAAATTTTGTTGATAACTTTTGTGAAGGGTATTGTGTACAATATATATGTGAAGTTTAAATGTCATTAGTAAAAAAATGTAGGAGAAGATACATTTAGCGCGAGACATGTTCATTTCTCCTTAAAATCAGTTATTTGACCTTTTGACCTTGAAATTGACCTTTGACCTAAACGTCGTCGAAACAAAAGGTTTAGTACTCATTGGCGTCTATGCATATGCAAAGTCTCAATTCATTTATTTGAGTGGTGTAGCTGCTAGGTCCACTTCAATTTTACCTCCTTATTCCCAACATGTACTTTCAAACGGTTGCCAAGAAGAAACTATAGAGAATTCGAAAATTCTGTTGATAACTTTTGTGTAGGGCATTGAGTAGGATATATATTTGAAGTTTAAATATTATTAGTTGAAAATTGTAGAAGAAGATACATTTAGCGCGAGACATGTAGATTTTACCCCAAAATCAGTAATTTGACCGTTTAACCTTGAAATTGACCTTTGACCCGAAAGTCGCAGATACAAAAGTTGTAGTACTAAATGGCCCCTATGTATATGCAAAGTATCAATTTATTTAGTTGAGTGGTTTAGATGCTAGGTCAACTTGAATTTCACCTCCTTATTCTCAACATTTCGCTTGGACCAACAATCCACATTGATAAAACCGTTCAAAATCAATTTTGGTTGCGTTTGGTCAAGGATGATGTTCTAAAACATTCCAGTAACAATGTGCAACCCTACATAACTGTTTGAGTTAACATAAATGTATGTGTAGAAAATTTCATGTTGCGTTTCTTTTTTTGAAGAGTGTATATGGTTTGTGTGGCCTATCTATTTTGGTTAGGCCTGAAAATGCACGCAGACAAAGACGCAGACAGACGCCTCTCTTTTATAGATATATAGTTAAGTAGGCCTACCATCTAGCTTTTCAACGCAGACGCTTTGGGTAGACGAAATGCCGAGCTTTCGGTTGTGTGCACTATTTCCAATACGGAGAAGCCCCTTTTACGCAAAAACGTTTCCATTGGAAATCTGTGTGAATGTGCTTACTTTGCCAAAAAATAATGAATAAAGTATCAATCTAAGCATAGTTAAGGCTTTTAAAAATCGCATTGCTCTATTGTCGTATGACATCGTCATGTAGACCGTGTGTATTCTTACAGCTGTAATTCGCCTTACGACCAACGCATAATTTACGTAAATTTGATATATCGTTATAGTATATCACTAAATAGAATGGGACATCTTTTTGACCAAGCCGGTTATATACCGACAAAGTTTTAATCAAATGTTCTGGTAGGTCGCCACGCGACGTCGGAACTGTGTGACTTATACTGTTTGTTTAACTCGATAAACCAACTTTACATTTGTCCGTTTTTTTCGCACATGCCCATCCCCAAAAGGGAGTATAAAAAGTTCGGTTAGACCTGGGACATATGATGGGAGGGACATGTCACTGCATACACATTCTGCATAGCGGTAGCCGAAATGCTGTTCTCGCC
>JAVFBY010088676.1:0-12260 GCA_034781015.1 Tonicella lineata
AAGTTAAGTAGTGTTCGTTCGTTGTCAGTGGCATAAACTTTCACATTTTCGACTTCTTCTCAAGAACTATACTTGGCCAAATTTGATCAAACTTAATACAAAGGATCAGTAGGGGAAGGGATTCAGATTTGTTCATATTGACTCTTCAGGCCCTTAATTGGTGTCACAATTGTGGTCAGTCTTTAAAAAATTTCTGCTTATAAAGTAAAATGCTAGAGCTTAGCTGTTTGTATATTTAGACATCTCAAGACATGCAATATATGGTCCCATATGGGGGTTAAATTGGCAAGCAGGACCCCAAGCAACAGGAGCACTAAGATTTACTCAAATCAGGGAGTATTCTCCCATTTGACATTTTCATTTTTTATCTTTTCTTCAAAGCAGTGTTAAATTATAATAACACCATCATCTCTATGTTCAAACTCATATGAGCGCCTACAGGCCTATTGGGCCTCTTGTTTAGTATTTATTATTATAAACGTATCTATCCCAAAAGCTCTTGGGGTTGAGTTTTTCAATAAACTATTAATTTAAGTGATCATCTGTGAATTACTGTGTGCAGTTCACAGCATATTGTCTTAAGATTTTATTTTCTTTAATGTTTCTTTAAAAAAATAAGTCTTAAAATTTCATATTTTTTTCTTGGATTCTCATGTAATCTTCTTAAAACAAAATTGCAACACTTCCTAATAAGAAAAACTGTTCTTGGTCTTTTTCGTAAGTTTTTTGTTTCTCGTGTTATTTATCTTAGTCAGAGAAATAATTTCTAAACAGTTTGTGGATTTCTCTGAAAATTTTCTCACAAACAAACTTCAATACTTTTTAATAAAAAAAATACATTTCTTGATCAAGACATTTTATAATTTCAAGTGTGTCATAGAAACGATCATACATCTGTGTAAATCACAGACACCAACATTAATATATGCAAAATGTTTCACACCTGCATTGATGAGCAAAAATTGACAACTGACATTTATTTCCTTTATCATGGTGTTAAGTCTTTCTTAATGCCTTAAAACTGTTTAGATTTTGTATGAATGCTGTCCCATCTGGCTATTGGTTATAGAGAGCGTTTTATTATTTCTTATTTATGAAGAATAAATTCTTATTTAAGAAAAACTCTCTCATTGAATAAATAAATTAATTAATATTTCTCGAGTAGGAAGTTTTTTCTAAGAGGTCGTGTGACCAGGACATGTTATTGCCCAGTATGCGGCCATCTTTGTTTTTTAAACTAACGTCTTCTGCTACAAGCTACTAGCTAGGACAACATGGCCAATTTGGGTGTTAAATATGAATATTCACCTTCTAGCTTGTAAGTAAAGTCAACACTTTTGTGTAGTTAAAATAGTGATTTAATTAGTGCAAAAACTTAGTTTTTAAAGAAGTAGTGATACATGAATTCATATAGCACATAACAGGAACTGGACACTCAGTTATATTCATCATTGCTAGAAAAAGTCATTTAATTTACTAAAATATTTAAGTAATTTTCACAGAAATCCAACAAGCAATTTTTTTGAAATGTCATAAAATTGTTTTTAAATGCATAGTATTTTGATTATTGCAAATAAACTTTCCATGCAATTTAATATTAAAATCATATTAAACTGTCATATTTGCCTCAACCATCTTTGCTATCCCAAGGTTTTACTTTTATTCATTGCGGCCAGTGAAATGTGCAGCTATATGATCAGTGTACATAGGAGATATTTGTCAAGGGTGATATGTACATGTACAGTATCCCTTTGCAAGTGAAGATGTGCCTGAACATAAGCTATCAATACCTATTTTTCTAGAAAATGTGTTAATTTATAAGTTTTAAAATTAATCAACATTGCATTCTTAACAAGGATGATATTTGATTCAGCTAGTTAATTTTTCATATTTCTATAAATAAGTGACGTAAGCACAATCGGTAGTATTCACTAAACAGCCAATCTAAAAAAGTTAAAATTGATAAGTTAAGAAACTCCTGGCCGTCCTGGAACTTAACTAAGAACAATATTATTATTGATTCTTATTGTAGAAAGGTTGTTTTTCTTAAGTAAGAAATGAATTCTAGATTATTACTCAAGACATTTTCTCTTGGTTGTCTTTTCTTAATTAAGAAAATCGGTCTCACTCCGCTCCCTCCTGGGACTTAATTAAGAACAATTTTCTTATTAATTCTTATTGTAGAAAGGTTGTTTTCTTAAGTAAGAAATGCATTCTAGATTATTTCTCAAGACATTTTCTCTTGATTATCTTTTCTTAATTAAGAAAATCGGTCTCGCTCCGCTCCCTCCTGGGACTTAATTAAGAACAATTTTCTTATTAATTCTTATTCTAGAAAGGCATTTTTCTTAAGTAAGAAATACAGTCTTGGTTAAGTCTTTCTTAGTCAAGAGAAATTATCTTGTTTAGGTTTTCTTAATTAAGAAAAACTGTCATGCTCCGCTCCCTCCTGGGACTTAGTTAAGAACAACTTTCTTAATAATTCTTATTTTAGATAGGCTGTTTTTTCTTAGTTAAGAAATGCAGTCTTAGTTAAGTCTTTCTTGGTCAAGGCATTTTCTCTCATTAAGAAAATCTGTCTTGCTGTGCTCCCTAGAAAAAGTAAGACAATGTAAGTTTTTTTTCTTATTCAAGTTGATTTTTTTTTACTGTGCCCCCACCCATTGAGCTGACACGCTGTCAAATAAAGTCAATGACATTGAGTAGGGTGTAAAACCCCATTTTAACAAACAAACTATCAGAAACATTCTATACTTGTATGTTTAATGTAGCCTTCTTTCCCTCACATCTTTTTCATACGATGTGTCTATAGGAGCTATACCAGTACCACAGACATCTACATCGATTCGTTTGCGGCCAGAATATGTCACCAGTCAGAGAAACTCCAAAATATCTCTCCGCTTCAGCGTTAACACTTCTGAAGGTCAGCCTGGAGTCTAATCCTTCCATCAGCCACACTGTGATTAGTCGGATTAAAGCCCCAGAACAATGCAGCTACAGAGTACAAAATGAAGCCCTTGAGAAACTCTACATTGACACCTTACTAAGTTTCCTGGACAATTTATTTAACACTCAGTATGATAATGAAAGTGAAAGTAATGTCAGAAACAAAAGTGAAACTAACGTCATTAATGAAAGTGAAAGTAGATGTAAAGAAGAGAAGGCATTGGTACAGAAACTGTACTCAATCTTATCCCTTTATGACCCAGAGCCCAACCATAACCAGAAAGCCCTTACAGCACTTCTGACTCAACTAGTCAAACATAGTGAAGACGACGATTCAAAACTGACACGACACCTTGTTCTCTCATGTTTGGTTGGTCGAAACACAACATACCTTATCAGTCAGTTCATTGAGATTGAGGAGGACTTGAGAAAAGTGAAAATGACGCAGAGTTATAATGGTGATAAAATGAGTGACTATGACAACCCTAGAAATCACATGTTGACATTGTCACTCTGTACTGCACGTCAGGAGGCCTGGAGCTTGCTGTTCAGTTGTCTACTACAGCAACAACAACATTTTCTCGATCAAATACTGGTGTGTATGAGTTTACCTGTATCTTGTCTATTTTTGTAATTCATATAGTTGTTAATTCAACATTATTATATGTATCATAACTTTGTAGAAAGAAAATTTTGTATCCATTATAAATGTCTGTTGGTAAAAGAAGGCCAGGTAATTGTCTCTTATGCAACATTCACTCAACTTTGTTAATGCCCTGGTTCCACTGTGAAAAGTTATATAACAAATTGGCCAGTTCAATTTTATACAAATAATTCCCCTTAAAAGGCCGCAGAATGTCAACAAAAACTGAGATGTGTTGGAGTGATTGCGAATGAAAATAAAAGTCAAATCACGGATGATGATGACTAAAATCGTACAAATTTATGTCAACTATCGCGTTCCTTGTATGAATGAGAGGAGAACTAGAGAGAACTAGATTGATTTGAACGATAAAATATGTTTTTTGGTGAATGTTTTGTACATCATAAAAGAAATGAAAAAATTACCCCGTCCTAGCTAGCAAATTCCAAAACCGCCTATAATTATTTTTTAAGCTAGAGGACTGTTACGACTATGATTTCAAATCATTTTCTGATACAAATTCGGTGTGAGAATTCGGGTCACTGTGGGTCACAGATGAAAAACAGAATATATTTTGAACTACTTGTATTCATTGTCTTTTTACAGATGACCTCTCTTGAGTATATTCAATCTCAGAAGTTTGCAGATTTAGAGAATCTCTTAAGCCCAGTGGAGTTGCATCCATTAAAACCTCTTGTTGTTCTGATGGGTTGGAACCACTGCTATAGCTCAACTCACGCCAGAAAGCTGCTATCCCTGCTCTCTAACAATCAGGTAATACAGACTACATCTACATCTAGTCCGTGGCCTCAATTTGAAGTATTTTTTCTGGCAAATGGAGGTAGACTGCTTGTACTACAGGGGTAGAAAGGTTTGAAATTTTCAGCAGGACATTGTCCTACAGTTTCAAAAAGTAGCCAGACAATCTCATTTTCTGACAGACATTTTTTGCCGGTAAAAAAAGCCACCAGGTTACTGCTATCCATGTGTTTCTTTTTATGTTACAAAACAGCGTAGCTGAAATACCGCTGAATGTGGCGTAAAACACCAATCAATCAATCAATCAATCAATCAATCTTTTTATTTTTATTTGTTAATTTTAGTTTATCCTCACTGCCATTGGAAAGAGAATGAATTTCTAAGGGAATATTATTTCCTGGTCTAGGGTAGGTTGGTTGTGTCAGTAGAGCCATCCATTATTGTACTAAAATAAGGAGATACACAAAGAGAAGAGCTCATATCTGCACATATGGCACTTGCTATATTTAAAAAAGCAAACTGCTTAATTGTTTGTCATTTGCATTGCTTTTGGTAAGATCTAAAGTGAAATTGACACTTTGCAAGTGCAAAAGCTGATGGAAATCTGAGAATGGTTTATTATTATAGTCCTAGAAAAAGGGCAGTGCTAAATAATTTTAGCATCTGGTTTTTCTCTGCTTTATTCATTTTATAGTATAACATTGCAATATAGGAGTTTTATCGTCTTTTTCTACAGAAGTACTAGCCTCAGAACAGTGTTAATAGGCTACACCCTACTGTATTAAAGGCCCTCTTACAGCACTAATCTTTAATGTGGCCACAATGACAAAGGCATTATTAAATCTTTTTTGTTTTGTCATATTTTACACGCGTTGTGCAAAACATATTTCCATCCATGTACATGTACTCCAGTCACGGACGATGAATGCGTACTCAGCCTTAAAATTGCGTGTTGTGGTTGTACAAGTAAGTTTAGGCTGCGTAGGACCTGGATTGAGAGGGGTTCATCTTGTGGATTTTTAATTTGAATTTTCTCTGCTTTCGGCTTCATATCACATTATTTTATTTTATGTAAAACCATACTTCTGAAGGCCCGTAAAATTAATACCAGTGACAACAAATCAATACCTTATTCCCATACTCTTACATGTACCTATACAATGTAGCTGAAGAAATGTTATAACACCAACAGGTAAACTGAGCGCCGGAAGTTTATAGGTTTATGGTGGAAACTAATATAGTCCAACCAAATGCTGCGTTGATCACACACACCTTCCAATCAAATGGCTTGAGTTTTCGGCTCGGGCCGTGCTTTGGTTTTATAAACAGAAAATGTGACCACAACAACAAAACAGATCGCGTAGCTGTATTTTATCATGATTACTTTTGAGGATTGAAACCTGCTTCTATTACATATATTTAACTTTTCGGACAATTGTCCGAGGCACAACAAAAAATTGTCTGACAAGCTCATATTTAGCTGGACGTCCGGCATTTAGATATAAATTTTGAACCCTGGACTATACTATTGAGGCGGTAAAATATAGTTTATCCGTGGATACATCTTACATGTAAGGAAAAACATACATGTACTTTTATTTTTAGTTCGGATTTTTAACATTGGCAGTTTATACAATTTTGCAAGTTTATGAAATAAAAATTAATAAAGCCTTATGAATTGGGATTTTCTGTAGCTAGATTATTATTTTTTACAAAAGCGAAAAGTTTACAACAACATTTTTATGTTAACAGACATCAAGCAATGCCATTTAGTAATAACTTAATTTCACAAAGTGCCGTCATTCAATTGTAATAACATCATTACTCAAAACCCCAATATCGGAACACTCGTATAGTCACATGATTGCTTTGCAAAGCTATACAAAATGGCATAATGTTATTAACGATAGTGCAACCAAAATCACCTCATCTTATCTCATCTCATGCAATTTTGAATTTTTTAATTGTATTTTAATGTCAAGAAATGTATTTTTCGTTCCTTAAGTCTGAGAACCGGAGTGAGAGTTTGGAGAGGTGTTGTAATAAGCTGGCGTATCAGGTGGACCTCATTGAATGGTGTCTACAGAGATCCAGGTACATATACACAACTATTTCTCGTGTGGCATTAACAGACCACCATATAGTTATTACATTTAGGAGACATGGCATTAACAGCCCACGATATAGTAGTTACATTTAGGAGACATGGCATTAACAGCCCACCATATAGTAGTTACATTTAGGAGACATGGCATTAACAGTCCACCATATAGTAGTTACATTTAGGAGACATGGCATTAACAGCCCACCATATAGTAGTTACATTTAGGAGACATGACATTAACAGTCCACCATATAGTAGATAAATTAAGAAGACATGGCATTAACAGCCCACCATATAGTAGATAAATTTAGAAGACATGGCATTAACAGCCCACCATATAGTAATAACATTTTAGAGACATTCACCGGAAACTAAGGATCATAAAAAATATTTCAAACCAGTTTTGTAAACAACTTTATAGATTTCCTCTATGTTATAACTTAAAGATGTCATGACATTTTTATTTGTTCTTCTTCTCTTTGGTTAATTCTCTTGTTGTGGGAATATGTTGTGTTTTGTAGGAAACTAGAGACCGGCAAATCTACCCAGAAAGCAACAGATTTATTCCGTACCCTGGAAAGTCATTCCGTCTTGTATGTGTTGCATCATGCTGCTAAACTATCCGCCTTGGATGAATCAGAAGTTCTGAACTTACTAGAAAAAACACCAAACCATACAGAAACAAGTGAGTGGTCTGTAGTCAGTGGAGGATGAACCCTTAGGTGGGCCCCTAGGCTAAGACCCTCTTGTAGAATACTCCACGACCGCATAGCGGTCGATCTGACTTTTTTGCTTTCCATTGGGCCCCCTTTTGCTGTTGGCCCCTATGCTTCAGTCTCATTAATCTAATGGTTAATTCGCCACTGAGTGGACTGCATGTATTTCAATATAATGTATTCATTTGACAGTACTAGAAATATAGTGTAAATCTTCACTCGATATGAGTGTTCATAAACTGCTTCCTGTCACTTCTTACACTACACGAAGGAACAGGTTGGGGGTAATCGCACATTGGCTGTAATTGGTTGTAATTTTCATATCATATTAATTGCTACAAAAGTGACCAATTAGATAACAGTATGGTATTTTCCTCCTCAAGCAGTGGATCAGTTTAGATTGGTCAGTGCTCCCTGAGCATACGGGCTATACAAAGCTGATTACTGTAAAATTTGCACCACATTTTGAGAGAGCTGTCTTCAATGAGTTATGCAATGCTGGAGGAAATTGTAAATGATAGCAATGGAGATAATTTCACACTTGATGCTGGTTTTATGGCGCGATAGGTATTCTAAATGGACACATATTAATAACGTCACGGAAAAACAATATCTGTGAAATCACTTTTAAATGCTGTTCACGTCATAAAAAATGGCTTCAAGGATAAAATTATCTCCCTTGTCAATGTTTAGATTTCTGTCCTTCATGGTCAAAATTCATAGTCCGGGCATAGACCGCCCCTGGACCCTCGCCAGGGAGAAATTCAGAACAAATTCTGGTGAAATGTTCATGATTGAGCAGGTTTTAGAAACAACCATTTAAATTGTCAAAAAATTACCCCAACTTACTCAAACACTAAGTCAAATTATTTTGAGCGACTTGACAAAGGGTAGCTTGTGACTGTTTGACACAAACAGTGTAGTAGAATTTGTTTGTTCTTTTTTATTAGAATAAATACCTGCAAATTCTACACTTATGTTGTATTATTCTGCAGGTGGTTGGTGGGAGCTTCCCAATGCTCTCAGAGCTAAGGGGCATCAGGAAACCCATCTTTTGTGGTCTTTTTTTGTCGTGTCCTGACTTTAATGATGTTAATGCCATTGAGGGTGGTTTCCTCCACCCAATGGACTGCCACTCTGTTATAAAGGTGAAATAACCTTGAGCACTCTTTTAATCATCATTTAATCAATCAATTAATCAACGTTTGTATTGTTTGTTATTCAGTGAATGGTAGCGTGAACAAAAGAGTTGTGAGATTTGCTGATGAGGACCAAAGTCCAACGGAAGAGGATGGTGCGACACCAATCAGTTTAGAACAAGAAAGAGATATATCGATTTACAGAAGTTACTGTGCTCTAAAACATGTCATGAGTGCGGCAAAAGTTTGTTTAGATTACGCTCATTTAGATCTAATGAACCCATTACACAAGCAAAGCAGAAGAAAGTCATCCACAACAAGCTTTTCCAGTGTAGATAGGAGCTCAAGTCAAAATGACCTTGAACTTTCAGTGACCCCTGTTATTAAGAATTGCCTTGACCTCTGTAGCGGGGATAATTTTCAGGATTTTTACACAGAATATGTATGGTCACGCTTAGAGACGGTTAAAGAACAGTTATCCCAAGTTTTCCCTTTGACTTTCCGTCTTGAAACTTTAGAGAATATTTTTTCGTTATTATTTTTAACTCATGAGGATATCCAGGAAACTCAGTTGTCAGACTCGGAAAGTGAAGAAGCAGCTGGAGAAGAAATGAAGGCATCCATAAGCAGCGTGGATTCTTTCAACCTTAGTAACATCCTATCGGAGGATGAAGGAACTAAGGGCAGACAACTTAATGGTTTTGCATCAATAAATACTATCATGACGAACAGTACAGAGTCTCGTAATTCAGCAATGGATTTTGACGAACCGTTTGAAAATATTTATACCAAAGAATCAAAGACTGAATTGAAACATCGAAGTTTAAGTGCATTAATAAGCCGAGAAAATTCTGTGACAGAAATTCCTGCTCAACACAGTTATGTCCCTTTAAAGTTGAAAGATAATGTTGTGTTAAAACATTCTAATTCTCAGGTTTCACAAAAGTCTGAGAGCGCTCAGCAAATCTCTGCAGCCAGTACGCAAAGCAATGCTAGTTATAAGAGTCTGTTTAAATTAGGCTTCATGGCAAACGAGTATGTTGTTAGGGACATCCTGGCTACTCTACGGGACTGTCTCTTTGATTTAGAAACGGCAAAGTTTCGATTGGCCGGTAAAGAGAGTGAATCACATGACAAGAAGCCGCATCCACTAAAAATTGATTTGGGAACGGAAGAAAAGTTGTCGAAGGTTGTCCCATGTTCTATCACACCGGAGAGTTTGCAGAAACGAGCATCTCGACTTACACAGATTGTGAGTGAGGCCCAGTGGAGGTACCAGCTCGTCTCACATCCAGAGATTCCCAAACAACCAGGAAAAGTTTTAACATACATTCTACAACAACAACAGCAAAGCTCGGATGAAGACGTCTATGATGTTAGTGATGAAGGAATGAAAAAACGAAGGAAGAGAATTCCGAAGATTTGCAAAAAAAGTTTAGAGGATGGTGCTGGAGGTAAAGCTTCACAAATGCATTTTTTTTTACATAAATAATTAGTTATTCAGTTTTTAGAAGTGGAACTCTATGCCTGTTAGAAATCCTAGACTCAAATAAAGGTAGAAATGATTATGTCCATAATCACAGTTTTCAATTAGGTCACATTTTTGTTGGTTATATACATGTACCCAGATAACAAACCAAAATAAGGATCTCTTTAGGATTAGTATTTTAACATACTGTAAGGTTACCTTGTTTTCATCACCAATTTGATTGATACATCAAAGAATATTGGTTAATTTTAAATTCCTGATTAACCAGGTGGAATTTTGTTATTTTAAAACAATAACATGTATTTGTTTTCAAATCTAATGAAATGTTTATTCAAAACAAATTGTTATTTCATCATGATTAATTTATTCCTTCCATAATAAATCTAGGGGAGACAACTGGTAGCCAGTATACAGACGGGGGTTACGACAGTTCTCGACAAAGGCGACCCCGATCATCTAGTCGGAGGAAATCTAACACGACAACAGCGAGTGTGACGCAGCTACAATCCGGAATCATACCCTCTATGTTATCTACTGCGGAATCACTGCTCAGTTTCTGTTTAAAACGTAACCAACCGGCACAAGCCAATCAAGTTGTCAAGGTACTTCAGTTAAGACATTATTGACACAGGTTACTATTTAACTTCAATACATCACGCGGGTTGTTAAGCAGGAGCTTGCTCTCTGAGTTAAGGGGCATCAGGAAGTAGATTTTTTTTGTGGTGTTGTTTTTGTCCTTTTTTTTTTCTTTTTCTGTCTTGCCTTTCATGTTGCCAGGGACGTGAACGGTGGTTTCCTACACCAATGGGGCTGGCACGTCTGAGTACGACGTTAAACCCCAATCAATCAATCAATCAATCAGTAAAGTTGTTGCTGGGACATGTAACTATTTATCTTCTATTCATCACTTCCAATGCTGTGTAATTACATGTTATTTTCACAGGTGAATAATCTTTATTGTGAATTACGATGACATCAAGATGATATCACGATGTTATGACAATGTAATGTAACTTATTAAAAGAGGGCATTCTCAGGGGTTGATAGAAGTCAATTTGTTACGAGCCCAAACCCCAAAATTGAATTGAACTAAACCGTTGACAAAGCAAATTGAATATATTACAATTTTACAAACCATATATAAGTAAAATTAAAATAGGTTATATACATATACAGGGCCTTCAAGTATGCTCAACAGCGGCTTAGCCAAACCTTATATCATGTATATGGTATTAAAGGAAACGAGAAAAAAAGAATTAGAAATGAATGACAAAAAACAAAAGCTTAAACTGTAATTCATGTTTTGATTATTGTATTTATATCTAAAATAGCAGTGTAAAAAAGGTAAAAGAAAATATATTGTTGAAAACTGTTACACAAACGCAAGGCAATTTTATTCAATAAACCAGCTGACGTTTCTTAATTGAATACATGTACCTTTGAAAATATTGAATAAATCCATCTGAATTAATACCAAAATATTGAATATTTTCAGGTCAAAATTTAGTATTTTCTAGGGACAGCTAAGCGGCCCATAGATTCGACTTCTATTCGACTTCTATCAACCCCTGTGGCCCATGCAACGGATTCATTGCATGGTGTTTACACACAGTCATGCTCACGGGTAGTTGACAAAGTACCAGTCCAACAGGTGGAGGAAACCACCCTTGACGTCACCGGTAACACCAAAAATGTTAAAAACATGAAATGACCAAAAAATCAGCTTTCTGATGCCCCTTATCTGTGATCTATTTTTTTTAAAATTTATTTAGTAAAACTTCCCCACCTCATTTCTCATCTAACAACATGAGATACATGTTACAACAGGTAGAAATATGAGATAACAACAGGTAAGTCATGATGTAATTCTTAGCTTGATAAGATTATCAATCATTATATAATCACGATAGAACAGAATGATAGACTTTGGCCACATGAATGTCAAAATCCACTGACAATGTCAAAGATCATCAGAGAGGACCTGCTGTTTTTGGTATTAGGTTAATAATAAAGGTGCTATAGATCAAAATAGGGGTTATCAACAAATCAAGGTGTGTTAGTGGTGTTAACACAGTACCTCTGCACTCTATTCAGAGAAATAGTAGCTAAGGAGGTCTATAGCTCTGGGTCCAGCTGCTCAAATAGCGCATACTCATGCTTTGAAACGGAGCCCTATCATCAAGAACTTCTCGAACTAAAAAAAAAATCATTTACTGTTGGGGCCACTTTCCCGTTGTCTAAGAAAACTGAAACTTCTCCTAAGCATAGACGGACGTGCTATCTTTTGTTCAAATCATTAATTTTAACCGCACTACGTATCAGTCTTATAAAATCAGACATAATATTACCTGGCAAAACGTCCCGTCAGCTTATTGACATAGGCTGTACATAGCGTGACTTGTACATTTCCCGCTACGAGCATGTTCAAGCCAATGTCAACAAGCTGACGGGACGTTTCACCAGG
>JAVFBY010088787.1:0-12259 GCA_034781015.1 Tonicella lineata
CCGGTCTGAGAAAACGTGGCACCGCCAGATGATGTTTAGCTGTTGGAGCAACAAGATGGAAGAAATGCACATGGCAGACGGCCTGAATTTGAACAGATTTGCAATGCGACTGAACATATTGTTGATGCGATGGAACATATTTTTGATGTGCTTAAAAAGATTTCCGATGCGTCGAAAATTAAAATGGGCGCTCTTGAAAATTTCCTAGTCGCGCCTACTATCAAAATAGACGTGCCAGAAACAAAGCGCAGTTGCGCCTAGATGACCTATCAAATAGCGCTGGGACATATTTAGTCGCGCTAAAAGCGCGCCAGATGTTAAGTTAGCTCTGCCCTGTACTGTAATATCAACATGATATTTAAAGAACATGTATATTATTCAAAATCGTTTTAAATTGTGTGTTTCTAGGTACAGGAGCCTGATCTGGGACGTAATCCTGATAAAGAAGGACATAATGGACTAGAGGAAGACGAAGATGAAGATAGGGATGAGAATATGGAAGAGCAAGAAGAGGGATTTCACGCCAACCAGTTCATGAGGAATGCTCATCTCAATAAGGTATGTAACGGTACAGCTCTTCTAGAATGAGAAGATCCTTTCTAATCTTTATGTTAATGTACAGCTCTTCGAAAATGAGAAACGCTCACGTCAATGATACCCCTATCCCACATTTGGGCATAGGAAGAACTTAAAGCTTTCACTGCTAGATGTGG
The DNA here is from genome assembly GCA_034781015.1 of Tonicella lineata. Lineage (NCBI taxonomy): Eukaryota > Metazoa > Mollusca > Polyplacophora > Chitonida > Mopaliidae > Tonicella > Tonicella lineata. Next base: position 714 of record JAVFBY010088787.1, read on the forward strand.
TGTGGATATCCACTTTGTGCCGTTTTCTTTTGTAGACAAAAAAAGTTTTGTTAGGATTACCATCACTCCATGACATGATTTTAAATATTTCCTGATCACACTTTGTATTTCTTTAAAATGGTATAATCATGTTTTGATCTAACACCTCCTAACTTAGTATTAATGGATAGCTTATAAAATTATGGAGATATCATGCATGTAAACTATGCCCTGTTTTTTCTGTGAATATGCAACTTGGGCTACGTTTGAACTGAACATTGAATTAAACTTAAATTATCAAAGTTTTAAAGTGCCAGGTTGATTGGCGAGAGCTTCATGTATGATGGCGCATTCAGAAAAAGCAATGTGTGCCTGTTGATATAAATTAAATAATGTGCCTTCTCTCAGTCTTGGTTCAGTGTTAGTCCTGTTGCGATCATCTGTGTTTTGGTGGCACTCGGCAGTAACGTAACAATAAGGGTGGTTTCCTCCACCCATTGGACATACATGTATATTAAGTATATGCCAATATAGGCTTTTTATTCCTAAATTAACCCCAATAAAAATATTTAAAAAATTCTTCATTAAACAATACTCAGTTGAATTTCACCCTAAAGAAAGAATCAATCATACATATTTTTGCATTTCAGCAATTTGCTCCCCCTGCTGAACACAATGTAGATGAAGGTTAGTAAACTGAATGCACTTATTAAGCTTGTCTCTGTCTTTTTATCAGCACAAAATTGTGATTTTTCTTTTTTAGAAATCTTTTTTGCTATAGAACATGTCCCATGGAGCTTTATTCATGCCAAAGGATATCATCTATTCTTATATGCATGTATATGCTTCAGATTTCTGGGGGGAATAAAATATTAAATTTTCAGTGTAGATGTAATAATATATTAGACACAGCATTCACTGAACATACATGTATGTTCATTGAACATATTATCTTGGTAGAAACAAAGTGCTCAAACCTTGCAATTCAGTTTGCATTTGACAGAATTTAGAATTTTACCTGTGAAATACTAAAATACTATCACAGTTCGTTTGCTACACAGTGTGAGCCCTTCGGACAGTTAATCATTTCTTTACACATATTAATGAGTACACATATTAATGAGCCAATTAAAACTGATTAGCATTTGGCTAATATACTAAGGTAGTAAGGGCCCTCTGTTTTTCTGTCCAACCTGACTGATGATAGCACTTTTGTGTCACTTCAATAATTTAATCATTACAAGAATTGTTTGTAACAACAGGATGTCTAAGCAAACTTATTGTCTGTCTTCTAATAGTTACGGCCCATTTCCACCGAAAACAACAACCGTAACCACAAGTTCCACAACTACATCCTCAAGAAAATAGAACATTACTTATTCTCTAATTGCATTCACACTGCAGATGTTATAACGGCATCAGGACCGTAAGTGTGTCTTCAGACAGGAATAAAAATGTTTCTAATTCCCCAACGACATGTTTCATGCGTTGTAAAATGGATGAGACGAATTTCCAGACCAAGTTATTAATATTTTAATCGATAACAGCTGAATTACCCCTTTACGATTGCATGTTTGTCTCAATCTTGATAAAAATGGCATAGCAAGGGGGATATTTTGCTATTTGCATTCTGTATACTGTGAAGAACAGATAACGAAAACAGGTACCTGAAGGCAGTGAAGCGTTTCATCAGATTAATGTTTTTAAATGAAAATTACTTGACTATTTACATACAAATATGTGTGATGACGTCCCAGGCTAGATGACATGTTTCTGGAAGTGGAAATGCGTCGGGATATCATGCAGTTGCCGTTGCGGTTGTGTAACTGGCGGTTATCATGTTCAGTGGAAATGGAACCTTTTGACTCCTGTGATTACCCATCTTCCCCAGCAAAGGTGAACACGGACTTATCAGTTCAGACTTCTACGTATTCACCCTTGCTCCCACAAGCCAGCATTTCTGTGCTAATTTATCGTTGGATAAAAGATGTCCTATAGGTGGAATACCCCTATTATAGCATGGTGTTAAATGCCAAGCAATCGATCCATTAAATCATTGCCATCGATACTAGCATGCCCGGTCGTCATACAATTGAACTAGCCCTTACCTTCAGTATGGTAATTTACACTGGATTCTGACTTATTGGGACCTACTTGCCGTTACTCGGCTGTTGACGCGTCTGACTGCTATCACAGCCGGGATGTTTCTTCCGAGGTTTCCCCTTGTTTTTTTTCTACCATAATAAATAATGCAGAAGTGAAAAAGAATCTGTCCTAATATAAGCAAAATACCTCTGAGTATGACTAAAACCCCATGATTCTGTGTCACATATAGAGACTGATTTCTGTTACACTTACCAAGACTCTGAATAAAAGCAGGTCCTAAATTGAAATTTCGCAGGATTTGCCTGAATTGATTGTACGAGTGTCATTTTAAAAGTTGATAATAATACCAACAGAAAAACCAATCCAGCTTATAGATCACTCTTTGTTATACTGGGTAGAACATTTCAATCTCTTATGGGGCCTGCGCCGTGGCTTGGTGGTTAGAACGTCTGACTGGCGTGACTACCATTCCTCCTTCGATGTACTGCACGAGTTCGATTCCCCCAGTGACTTCGGCTATAGCGGGGGTGCTTTTCCAGTGGTTTCCTTACCGGTTTTCCACCATATCAAGTACATTGTAGGATTGTCTAAGAAGTGGAGAATCCGTCGTCATATATATAGGTGAAATACCCCTGAGTACGACGTTAAACACCAATCAAACAAACAAACAAAAAACAAACAGTATTACAGTATTAAGTAACAAATAAGCTCACTCATGGTATTTTATATAATCATGATTATGGACAGGATTAAGTTGAATAATCTTATTTTCACACCACAGCTTTTAAAAAATTAAGATTTCAATGTTAGAATGGTCTGCAAGGATATACTTTTTGAACACAAGCACCCATTATGTCATCATAACAAGGCAGCTCTTGCAATAATAAAATAAAACAGCCCCTTTGTAAAAAAGTTAAAAACATTGTTGCATCATCGTGACATGAAAATAAAAACTATCTCCTACTCTGGAAATGATAAATTGTGAAAATAGAAAAAGCCATAACTGTCAAAATTTGCTACTTTTTGTGGTTTTACAGTGTTGTACAATATCCATCACTGTGTACACAGTGACTATATTTATTCACTCTTGTAATAAATAAACTGTTGACATCTTGTTAACATTAAGCCAGTAGAGAGGAATTGATAATGTGTTTTTAATCAGCTATGTTATCTTTGTAAGGGTTTATATCAGTCACCATCCACTCCCAGGAAAACACTCACCACCCCTCCTCCCTTTTGGGCTCTGAATTTCCCATGGTACTGTTACATGTATCATACATCTCCACCATCTTCAAGCAACAGATGACAGGGAATGACAAATTTTTGTCTTTTGAAAAGATAATTCTCATTTTCTTAAAGTTTCTATTTTATGACATATTTTGTATGTAATTATTCTTTATATTTTTTGCAATGTTCCTTTTATGTTATAACCATAAATTCTGCCTACATGACTTTTGACATACTGGTATATGAACTGGAATACAGGAGGACAAAAATGCCATTCGTCGCAAGTATTGTTCTTCATGACTTAAACGCTATGGAAAAGGTGCCGAAGCAATTTGCTTTAATAAAAAAAAAAAATTGTTCATTTTTATAAGTAAAACAAAACAAACCACAAAAACAAGTGGGAAATATCTACAACAAAATGGTCTTCACTTTAATGACTTTCCCGATTCAAATTTCAAGTTGTCAGTGCTTTTTTTCTTCTTTTCTTTTATACAAATGAAAGTAATCTAAATATATATTGAGATGGGTTGGGAGTGGAGTGTAGATGTAACCCCTACACCCATTCATCAGACTTCCCTGTTAGTAAATGACTGGTTTGTCCTGATGTTGATATATTGGAGGGTGATATCAAAGGTACATGACAGGAAATAGCTGACACGCCTTTCATGGAGACCCAATGTGGGAAAGATGTGGGTGAAGAACTCACTCCCACTACTACTTAGTACTACTGGTCACTCGGCTGGTCAGATGTTTTGTGTTTAGAGTAGCCAGTGGCCATGGAACCTAGTCTAACAACTGACCACTAGTAATCTATCAAGAATGTCTTCAGTAAATGAGAAGAGTACATCAAAATCTTAAACTGATGGCAAGATGGACTCTAAGAGGTTCACAGTTTGAAGTGGTAGCATAAAATCACATTTTGACAAATTGAAAGCTTTTCATTTTACCTATTTAGTTTTCCTAATTTCTTAAATTTGGTTACAATTTTTTTCAATTGATTGCTTCCACCAAGTATTGATCCTTTGGTAGGCCAAAAACCAGATTTGTTTGTTGGCGCACAAACAAAATAAACTAGAATAAGTATATATTCTTAATTTCTGATTATTTTTATCCTACATGACAGGGTTCATCGTAGAAAAAAACACTGAATCATATTACAAGCTCTGCCAGAGGTTTAGCCAGAAAACAAAAGTATGGTGTCCAAAATGGTCATTTTCCTTCACTTTTTAAGTAACTGGCATGTCTAATTTTCATAATTTCCCTATGTTAAAGTTCCAAAAACAGGGTGTCCAAATGAGGCAATTGTTCAAGTCAGGGTGTACAAAAACGGGTGGACACCCCTCTGCCTAAAGCCTCGGATCATCAGAGAAACGAGAGACTACATGTACATGTCAGGCACTTATTCAAGGGTTTGAAAAGCCTTCATGGTCTTAGCGCTGAATTTAAACTCAAACTGAATTAAACACCAAATGCCAGTGATAAATTGATTATGTCAACAGCATGTGTCCCAATCTATCAATCCCACAATGCTGTGCATTATTTAGCTAGCCCAAACCAACGAAAGAAAAAAAAGGTGTAGATAAAAGAACTTACATGTAGGACAAATGAACTGCTGCAATTATCAGCCCAGACAAACCGATCACTCAAATGAAAAGGTTGTTCAACCAATGTCAATCAATAAAATACGTCCTAATATATAATAAATGTCTTTTGTCAAAAATAGCTATTGCATGGTGACAGGTGTTTTTAACATTTGATATAGTGGTTAGTCACTTTGCGGAATTAAAAGAGAATTCTGGGAAAGTGCTACCAATTAGGAATAAATATATGGAACAAGATCAGTCTCTATGAAAACAATTGATGCTGTAACATAGCCTACAAAGTGAATTGTACTCAACCTTAAATCAATAAAAGAAAAAATTAAAGTGTCAAGTTTAATACTTACATGTAAGTGTGGCTTCATTTACTGCTTGCGAAACAATTTGTTACATTATGATAGGCCAATTTGCCAAAGGTAAAAATTCAAGTATTGCCATGGAGATGAAACTTTTGTATAGCTGCTGTGAAGGTTTGACAAGAAACAAACAATGGCAAGATATTATACAAGGATTGCACTTAACTGCTTAACGTCAGACTTGCCCTCTATCTTAATAGGTTGTAATCACCGAGTTTGAAAAGAATTGTAGAACATTTAAGATATTGAGAAAAACAAGACTGCATTATGGTACTAAATTATGCACAGATTTAGCTCAACATCAAACTTGATGCTAGGTTGTATCTAATGACTCAGTTTGGGGGAAATAATGTACAACATTTAAACAAAATTTTGAGCACAAAACTGTGCCAGGCAACCTGACTGCAGTCTTTGATGGTTCATTAACTCAGTTTTTGGTAGATTCAGATACCCTTCAAAACATAAACAGCTAATGAAACTTTGACAAATCATAGGCAATACATGTACGGTATATACAGAAGGTTCATATTTAACAAGATACTACATTGTACATGTACTTAATAGAAAGATGTCATTGAAATAAGAAACCCTTAATTTATTCAGAGTATGGTAAATATGATTCAAGATATTTTAAAAACATTCATTCATTGGATTCAGTATTGTAGGTAAATTTTTTTTTACAGATTTAGAAGTCAACAAAACCTCAAAGGTTAATTGATTGATTGCTTGCTTGCTGGGTGCTTAACGCCGTGCACCTGTAGTAGGACGGAAAACAGAAAACCTTCCTGATGCCCTTTAGCTCTGGGAGCATCTGGGTATCAGCAAGCTCTTGCATGGTTTTCACATACAGATACAGATATTTTAAATTAGTAAACATTGCTACAGGTGCCATTGTGATTTATCTTCAGAAATATATACATAAACAAAACTGTCATACAGCAGTGTTATGTTTCTGTCAAACAGTAATACTGACATTATACCCTGCCTTTAAATTTCTTCAGAAATACATAAACTACATACATGTATCCGTTTCAGCTCAGACAGTTCACATTTTGCCTGAATAATGGCTTCATTAGTAAAACGTAAAACATAAAGACCGTCAAAGTCAATTTGGCTTGAATCTTTGCTGCTGTATTATGTATTATAATCACCATCTGCTCACAACAAACTACATGTATTATCAACCTTCATATTACATGTTTGTTAACTTCAATTACAACAGGAAAATATCAAATGTTAAGAAAAAAGCCTAGGTTATGTGCGACAATTACTTGTTTACGCAGCATTTATAATGTTTGATTGGTGTTTAAACGTAATTGTATACTAAAGATTGTTTAACTTTATATGACGACAGATTCTCCAATTCTTACTCTGCACTACTTAATACGGTGAAAAACCAAGATAAAAACCTAATAAAAACCATCCCATTAATAGCCGGAGTCACCTTTTGTGACCTCCAGTCAGTGTGCAGCTTGAGCCAGTGGGGTACTTTACACAAAGATCCAACCTAACCTAACCACTGAGCCACATACATGTATTTGGGATAATGATGTTGTTTTACCAGAGAATAATTAATATATCATTTCATTCATGATTCTTATTGAACTATAAAATTTGTTTTAATTTTAGGCAATTAAACATTGAAGCACTACAATGTAAATTACACACAAATCTTTTTGTTATATATATGCTTGATATTTACCAAAAGATAGGTTTGTTACCCCATAGGGTTTGTGGCATTAATATTGGGTGAGGTGCTATATTGCTACTTCCCCATATATGCCCTACAGTCTTTTCATAACTCAAGTTTTACATGAGTTGCAGGCTGTAAGCCAGCCAACTGCCTTCCCGTCTTTTCGGCGGGGATGGCTATATTTTCAGAGGGGGGAAATTCTAAACGGCGCACAGTTACGATGGGAGGAAAATAAAAAGCTTGCCAAGACAAAAATACAAATACTCAATTTAAATGGCATATAACCTAAATTCATTTGCTCATTGAAAATCGTATTCACTTCACAGAATAGAAGTGTCATGCTGCAAGTCTCCAACATATAGCAAATTTGGACATTACCTGAATGACGAGAAATCCCTTATCCATATATGGATGGCATGTCCAAATTTATATGTACAGCTCATCAATGTAACGGTTACAAAATACTGCATTTGATTGGTATGGCAAACGATGACATCAGTTTGGCACGAAAATATTTTAAAAAAGGAGAGAACTCTCTGTAAAAGTCTATGGCATATTTCAGTAATTTATCCAACATGGCGGCTTTGTTGTGAATCAAACCCGTAGCGCACATTTTTGTCTGGTGTGTGGGGTTAAAACTTTTGAACAAATGAAGGAGTTTTGGATGGAAGTTACTTATTTTAACACTTCAATGGAAACCAAGAGAGGAATTTGCAAAATAAAATTAGCATGATGGCTGAAGGGTATTTTCTACCTACAGAAAACATAAATTTAGTTTTCAGTTCTTAAAAAAAATTCTAGCATGTGTGAACTGCCAAAACAAAATAAATAATGGCTATACATATATTTGGTCTAGACCCAAAATGAAACGATATTTTTTTTTAATTTTCACATTCGCTGTCAATTGGCATCTTTTGAAAAAAAAAAATAACACCAAACACTATGCATGTAACAAATAAGGCCTTGAAAAAAAATTTGTATTGGGAGGTTTATTTCCCTAAAATGGCTTAGATGCTCTCCCCAAACGTCTAAAATCTACGAGCTTCCGGGGCCTAGGTGGCCCCTGGACAACTGCCTAATTTTGTTGGGAGCCTATTTTCGGCATGCCACCTTACTTGTATCTCTTTTGGGAAGGTGACTACCATATCATTAACATGGGAATTGGGGATATTTTATTTCCCAATTATGAACATCCCAAATTCAAAGAAAAATAGATTTATTGGGTAATAATTTAATAGAATTTTTTTTTATTATTCTGAAAGAATTATGACAATTTTTTTTTTCAAACTTTGATTCTTCAAGTCTAACTACATGGTACATACCTACTGTCAAGGAAGGTAAATCCATTAAAAAAAGCATGGAAACAAAGAAAATATGGAATATATGCTGCATTGGGTGCTACATAAACCCTGTAAGTAGCCTAATAATATATCCCGCAGAAGCATAGCCACATACATATCATTCCATCTAAATGAGCTCTCATGAAACCAATTTCTTATCATCAAGAAACCATAACCTAATCAAGATGGCTACACCTTTGTCGCTTGATCTAAATGAGTGGGTTTCAACTAATTATGGTACATGTATCTCCCTGGAAATCACAAATTCATCTAGATAATCATTAACAAGTTGCCCTTCACGAAAGTTTATCAAAGGAATCAAAACCAACCAGTCTGAAACAGAAAGTCAACTTCTATATCATGAGAACTGAGGTTAGAAATGACTTTCTACACAAGTCTAATCTCTATGCAGTTTCTTGTTGGTTTAGTTTGATATTCTATCTATCTCTCAATCTAAATGAACATCAATGAAACTAATTTCTTATCATCAAGAATCATAATCCAATCAAGATGGCTGCACCTTTGTTGCTTGATATAAATGAGCATGTTTGAACTAATTATGGGATCTCCATGGAATTCACAAAATTCATCTAGATAACATTCACATGTTGCTCTCCTTCAGAGTTTATCATAGGAATCCCAGGAATATATGAAAGTAAAATGGATTCCATGTTCTTAAAAATATTCACAGAAAAAAATTGCCGATTCCAAATTATTAAAATAACATTCTACTCAAATCTTATCTTTAGGTAGATTCTCGTTGGTTTTGTGAAATTGTATATAACACTCAAAATAAATAAACATTCAGTTAAACTTTTTTGTTATCTTTATAAAATCATAAAACAATCAAGAGGGCTGTATATTTGTCTAAATGAGTGTTTTTCAAGCAATTGTCGACTCTTTTTAGCATTCATTAACCTAGATACAGATACACTGTAGCAATAAGCATACACGTACAATCTTAGTTACCATAATTTGTGGTATAAAATAAATTCCATGTTCCATTGTTATTTTAAATATCAACAGTACAAATTGTTGATTCCAAATTATGCTCAGACTGTGCCAAAAAAAACAACAACCATTCAGAATCAGAAAGTCAAATTCTATATTAGGAGAACTGAGGTTAGAAGACAACCTTTCTACACAATTCTAATCTTCTCAAAGTTACTTGTTCATTTAGACTGGATTGTTATATCCCTCAATCTAAATAATTTTGAATATGACTAATTTCTTATCATGAAGTGATCATATTGAACTAATCAAGATGGCTGCATCCTTGTCGCTCAATCTAAATAAGTTTCTTTCAACTAATTATGGGTTCTCCCTGGAAATCACAAATTCTTCTACATAACGGTAACAAGTTGCTATCTACTAGAGTTTATCAAAGGAATCACAATAATATGTGAAAGTAAAACGAATCCATTGTTCTATAACATATTCCCAAAATAAATTGTTGATTCCAAATAATGATCAGAGCGTGCCAAAACATTCTACTTCAATCTTATCTGTAGGTAGATTCATGTTGATTTAGTTGAAATGGTATATAATACTCAAAGTAAACAAACATGACAAAACTTTAACAAAACATTAACAAAACATAAACCAAACTACATGTACATGGCTTTTTTCACTTGATCTAAATGAGTATTTTTCAAGCAATTGTAGAATCTTACTATCATTCATAAACCTATACAGATATTTCGACATAAAAGGAATTCCATGTTCCATTGTCCTTTGAAATATGCACAGAATAAATTGATACTTTCAAATTATGCTCAGATTGTTACAAAATACATTCAAGGCGCCGCCAGATTGTCTGTGTGGAAGTTTCTAGGCATCCAATCAAAATCGTAGCTGTGTCATCTGGTTTGAGTAGCACAATCCGACAAGGGATTGTAATGGAGAGTATATACCTCGAAATAAAACCCTTGTCTAAAGAAGATGCTTTGTCGCTAAATCTTAATCAATTTGAGTCAACTAATTGTAGGATCAATCTAGCATTCATAAACATGGGCTTAATAGGCAGAGGGATGTCCTACCGTCCTTTGGACACCTTGAATAGAACAATTGCCTCATTTGGACACCTTGATTTAAGAAACTTTAACTGTAGGAGGTAGGGAAATAATGAAAATTGGACACCCAGTTAACTAAAAAGTGAAGGAAAATTACCCTTTTGCGCATCATACTTTTCATTTCTGGCTAAGCCCCTTTTCATAAATATATAAATAAAGTGTACAGATGTTTCCGTAAACTTAAATTAACTTGCCTCTCAGGAAGCTGTGGCTATAAAAGAGATTCCATGTTCCATTATCATAGAAAATATTCACAGAATAAATTGTTTCTTTTAAATTATTCTCAGACTGTGCCAAAACAAACAGATGGAAAGCCAAATTCTATATCAGATGCACTGAGGTAAGAAGACAGGAGACTTTCTACACAATTCTACTCCCTAGGTAGCTACTTGTCTGGATGGACTCAATCTAAATGTACATGACAGAAAATAATTTCTCATCAAGAAACCATTATTAGCCAATCTAGATGGCTGCACCTTTTTCGCTTGATCAAAGTCTGTTAAAAGGAATTTGAAGTAATTGTACAATCATTCAAGACTCTAGCTTTTATTGACCTATCAATAATATACATGTACCAGTATACACATGTTTCTCTCAACCCAAGATAAATTGCATCCCAGGAATCTGTGAATATAAAAGGAATTCCATGTTCCATGATCCTAGAAAACATCACAGAATTATTTGTTTCTTTCAAATTATTCTTAGACTGTTCAATAACAAACAGATAAAAAGCCAAATTAAATATTAAGAGAACTGATGTACATATATTGCGAGAGATATCCCAAATGAATATCATCTCTCCTACAGTTATTTAGTGTGGAATGGAAAAGACTAATTTGAATAATGGTAACACTGGAGAAAATATTATTGTAACAGAATACAATTACATACAACACATATAATATATACACTGAAACCGTTTGACTAAAAACTGAAACTAATATCATTAGTCCATTAACTAACAAACACATCTAAGTCAACTCAAAAGCAAGAAAAAGTTTAATTCCACAAAAAGGTAACAGAGTACACACAAGAACCAATAATGGATTAAAAGACAATTGTTTTTTTTTTTGTTTGTTTGATTGGTGTTTAACGTCATACTCAGGGGTATTTCACCTATATGACGACGGATTCTCCCCTTCTTAGACAATCCTACTTGATATGGTGGAAAACCG
>JAVFBY010088898.1:3515-29220 GCA_034781015.1 Tonicella lineata
CCCAACTAGGTACTGCATCTCAGATATCATATATATGACAGAAGAAACACACCCTAGTCTTACTCTATTTAACACAGCTAATTAGATTTTTTTTTTTTTTAAATCATTGTCTTCTGACATGGTGACACTATTGTGCTGTAACATGTAGCCTACATGTAGGCCTATACAAAGATTGGTGTGTGTGTTTTTTAAACAAAACTATTGCATGTTAAATGTAGTTTAAAAAAACACAGCATACAGTAACTAGAACTATCACGAAGGTAGATCTTATCGTTGTCGGTATTCGACACAGCATTTCAGTCTGTTTGTTTCCTCCATCAGTGTTATCTATAATCACAGCTCGATCAAATAACATGTCAAATGAGTACATATAATAACAAGCACACATAACACTGATACCGCAATAAAGCTCTACATCTACATTGAATTGTCCGTGGAATTTCACCTAATGGAACTAAGTTAACTCCAAATAGGGGACTTATAAATGGTGGCAAGGAGATAATTTGTTACCAAAAGCAGGCTTTTCGACTCCGACGCGAAATACATTAAAAAATGGCACATTTTAAAATTGTTAAAAATGTATGTCGTGTTAAAGATGCATTACTTTCAGATGCCTTTAGCGTTGTAAAAGCCTATTCAAAGATCAAATTATCTCCCGTGTTACCAATATTTACGAGTGTCCTATTTAATAGTGAAAGTAGACTAAAAGGTTGATTGATTGATTGATTGATTGGGGTTAAACAATTGTCCTTCCTGATGTCACTAAGCTCAAACAGAACTGGGGCATCAGGAAGCTCCCACCCAACCAACCGCCTGTATGCAACATTAACTAGTCGCAACACAACAGAAATGTGAAACATTATATGAATGTTCTGCACGTTGAAAACTTGCTCTTCATTTCTGAGTCGACAGTATGTTCACTGTTCAAAACATACAGAAGACCCCCGAGGGAGACAACATTGAATAGACTAAAAGAGGGACCTAATTAAGGTTAGTTTTCTCAAAGGAGCCACATGACTTGTGGGTAAAAACCATTAGCACAGCAGTGCCCTCTCTGAATATCGCATTGAATATCAATGCAACAAAATGAAATTAAATATACTTCTATTGTGGTTTTATGAGATAAATGGTGCTGTTATACTAGTGGCTTGAAATTTTCCCCTTACACCATTTCTCTCAGATAGCCCCATTGACAAAGAAAATCAGCTTTACTGAATACTGCATTGCACGAAAGTAGCCACAAACAATGACAAAAATACAACACGCAAACATTGTGCAATTAGACAAAGGGTGCAAATTTACACTTCATGGCAAAATAACAAATCTGCTTCCTGATGACGTTTAAGTCTGATCTCTCCGGACTGGAGACAATAGATGGGTCAAGGATAGAATACATGCAGGAAATTTTAGTGGGTTGTTTCAAAGACAACCATTTCCTGAAATTTGGTTGTTCAAAAACAATCACATGATGAATTTATCCAAATATTTGTTTTATTCTTTTGTCTTTTGATGCAAAACAACCAGACATCTAATTTTCGATCCCTTAAATAATGTCTGTCCGCATAAACTCTTGAGAAAAGCCATAGATGAAAAAGTGATGTAAGCAGGGAGAAGAATGATCAGTACCACTGTATTACAGAAGAACAAAACAGAATGAGACGTTGGGGCAATCAGTGAACCAGTCCTGGGCCTGTATTGACTTGTGGTTATGTCAAGAAAATTGCCCAAACTGTCAACAGCAGAACAGCCAGCCAGACACGTTCCGATGTGTTCACAAACTGAGCACGTGCACTGAATCCTCGGAGACGAGATCCGCAGTCCGGGTTACCCGTGAACACCTACTGCTAGAAGAACTCGCTTATTCATAGATTACCTCAAACAGACTCTAGTTCAGTTCACAGATTTATAAAAACTCTTGGGAGACAAGGTTACCCACTGTTATAAATAACAGTTTTGGGGGTCATCACAATTCCTCACAATGCTGTTGTTTTGGTGCAACAAGCAAATCAACGTGCAAGAGAGACATTCTCACTCAAAACAGTTACTTCCCATAAATTGATTGTGGATATTTTATGAACACAAGTAACATTACTTTGTGCATGATGTGAGATGTTACAAGAAACAAATTTTGTGTAAAATCATAATATATACAAATTAAAATAATAGTGGGCATCAATTTTCTTTTTGAAAGTGCTTTTGTATATCGTATATCAAAATAATTATTTTTTGTGGTTACATTTTTTTTTAGTTACATGGCGTTTGATGATCCTAGTCCTCAAAATGGAGCTGATGGCAACACAAAGGTGATAATGGTGTGGAATCAGTAGGCTATTAGGGATCAATGGTATATTTGTTCACTTGTTACAGTTTTTTTCTCAGTACTTAAGGTTATTTCACGTATACATATGGGTACATGCATGCCTCTCCATGGGTAGGGATGATAGAAGATGAAAGGAGATCAAAGAGGACTCAAATAAAGGGAGGGTCCAATCCTTTTTCATCCCATTGGCTGGATAGAGATCCTGTACAGCCTTCACTCTGATCCCCCAAGTTCTAAACCAGGACAGACACACACTTGCCACATTAACCCCCCACCCGGAAGAGAGCGGAATTTAAACGGTGATCAGAATCCAAGCTACATTCCACATTCTCTACCCAGTCCCAGACAACCAATCAACACACAACATCCCACAAAGTGAAATTTTGAAAACCCTAATCTTGACATTGATAATTCTTTAATATTGAATAAAATATTGGGTGTGTTGTCTGCATGCTGTTTGCTGCGGTAAACCCTCGGCAGAAAAGTGCCCTAGTTTGTCTGTTTACCAGCGCCTGCCATTAAACTCCAAACAAACACGGTTAACTCCTAACAAAACTCTGCATTTCAAAAGGTCAGTTGAGAAAGAGGGCAGGGACTATTTGTGTCTCCAATCACCAAAGATCTCCCAAAGACCCCAGATAAAGCTTACGTCCTTCCCAACAAACACTTTCACTGTTTTACTCTTCCTGCATTATCAGCATAACGAAAAAATGTAAATCTTATGCACATATTATTCTATTATTGGATAAAAGAATCCTTAAAATTAAACATTTTGATATCTTATAAGTCAGACTGCATGGTTCTTATTGGAAAGCTATATTGTTTGATACTTGTTTTACTTAACATCCAGACCTTTCTTGTGCACAATCAAGTGCCTAATCAAATTACTACCACTTTGGACTAAAGTTTAAAGAAGGAAAAAAAAACCCAATACTGATCAACAATTTATGTACAGCAGGCCTAATAATAGCTAAATCTCTAAATATTAGTCAATTATATCGCCCTTTTGTCATGAGAAATCTAGAAAAAAAGCCCTATATAATTAAATACATGTAGTTGTGTTTAAAGTAGAAAAAAAAAACAATTCATAGAATAAACAATTTTTTAATGATTATTTATTGACCAGTCGAGGCAGCTAGGGCAGTACTTGTAAATGTCTGGTAATAATGTGCTTGCAGACATATGTGAAGCGAATCAAGTGATGTTTATAGCTTCCCATAAAGGTGTCAGTTGGAATGATCTTGTTATTTTTCACTGGTCTGTGCTTAAACTGTGGTCATTGAGCAGTAAGTGTAAGGACCTTGACCACAGTAATCAGGGAGGACAGGTAGATTGTCAGGATCTCACGGAGACCAGCTTCACAAAACCCTGATAACCGCTGGTCTAATCCACATACCACATACTTCAGCCTAATGTTACAGGGGTACATGAAATACTGGCAGCTAGAGACTTCCACACCATGCTGCACACACCTTAACACACAACTTCATTCACAGTGTCACAAACTGGCTAATTCAAAATAAAAACAAATTTGTTGTTATATAAACAATGTATTTAAAACTGCAGGAATGACTCAATATTACATTCCTTGCATAACGGTCTAGTAAATAAGTTTAACACTTTACATATTATAACCGAGCACATTTCATAATTTCAGGTCTGTAATGTTCTCCGGCATAACCTTAAAGTTGCGTCCTCTAAAATATTCAAGATAACCTATTGCCGTACTTGCATTTTTAACGGTTTTCCTGGTTTTTTTTTTAGTTTTTTTTTTACATAAATATGATATGAAAATGTGCCTAATTTTATGAAAAATAAGACAAAATTGCATTTTTTCTTGCCCTGCTAACAGCACAAGTCTACACATTAATGATTAAATGTGTTTTATTGTTTCAGAATATCTTCAATGATAAATTTAAATAGTTAATTATATGATTGACTGATTGATGTTTTACGCCACATTCAGCGGTATTTCAGCTACGCTGTGGCGTTATTTAATTTCATACATTACATATAAATTTATTGATGTAAAATCGAATCATCATTAATGTTGCCAACTTGCCAGCAATATTGAAAGCAATTATTAAATATTGAGATAAAATCTATCAATAAACCAAAATAAATATATGAAACTTGAATAGTAACAGCAATTTAATTAAATATACAAATTACAATACTGGAGATTTGAAGCAAATGTTAACATGCTACATGTACGTAGTGCCAGCTGCTTTGCCATCAGTGATAATGACAGTTTGCAGACAGCTTTATACAAATCTACATCCCCAATACCAAAGGTACATACAGTTTCCAAATAAAACTGAATCTGTATGTAAATGTACTTCCTCTACTGACTGTGTGTATACAAGAGTTTTATTGACCAGTTTTATCACTTTGACAAACACATCAAACATTTACCACAAACCCCCAGCAGTAGTTTTCTCAAACCTATGAAACCCATTTCTTTTGTGCCTGGACATCAAACAGCCCTTATCAGATCATAACTGAGTAAAAATGTTGATAGACCAGTGCACATGGGAGCAGTAGCCAGTACCCTTTGACAGGGAGCGGTAGGTAAAAACACATGATTTCAAGATTTCCTTTGATCTTCCAGGTAAGCCCAGGTGAAGAAGAAAACAATCACTTTCTACACAATGATGTTGTTACTAATGTTAGGAGACCTGGGTTAGATTAGGAATGATAGTTTAATGGGAGAAATATTTATCCTAGGGTGTTAAGGTTGCGCCTGTGTGAGCTCATTAAAAAGATCATGCTGGCACAGTGAAATACATGTACATTGTACCTACCCAGGGACATACTGTAAGCCTTTTGAAGTAATGTGTTCATTTTAATACGTTAATACCTTATTAAAAACTATCCCGTAACAAGAAATAATCACCAGATAAATGCTATATTTACAATAGTTGTGGAATCCTAAAATACCTACAGCCATGACTGTTGTTAATCTTATGGTATTTCCTAACGACCAAAATATCTACAGCCATGACTCTTAATCGTATAGTATTTCCTAACGACCAGTTACATGGATAGTTATATATAAGTATAAATTCCAGAAGACCCGACAGGAAAATAACATACATGTAATGTATATATTTACCACAGTGACACCTTCTGACT
Organism: Tonicella lineata; assembly: GCA_034781015.1. Taxonomy (NCBI): domain Eukaryota; kingdom Metazoa; phylum Mollusca; class Polyplacophora; order Chitonida; family Mopaliidae; genus Tonicella; species Tonicella lineata. The sequence continues at coordinate 8,971 of JAVFBY010088898.1, forward strand.
GCCACATATTATATGTCAACTGGATAAAAAAAAAAATTAATTCCCATCATTGTTATAATCAAATAATAGTTTTAATACAATTTGTCAGTTTCCTGGTGAGTCATTCTATAAGCTTACACACACATGTAACAAAATCAAACATAAACATATTCATAATTCATAATGATAAAAATAAAACAATTGTATGAAATGCATTATAAAACACATTTTGCTATATAAGCTTACGTGGAAAGTACAACGTTCTAACTGAACATTCCCAAGTAATGGGAATTAAAAAGAAAATATTTTTTAATTATTATAAAGCAGGTTTCTTTTATTAAAGTAGTATGAATAGTCCTGTGCAATATTAACAGAAAATTTATTTTTGTTATAGTCATACAACATAAATTGTCAAGACAGTACACAGATTATTCATCAACATTACAGATGACAAGTTCAAGAGCTGAGGTAAATTCACTTCGACAGCTAATTTTCATGACATTTAAATTTATTTGGCACCCTTTCAAGTCTTTGCTCTTGAGCAAACAAGAGATAAGACATAGATGTAATTCTATTGATTCGCTGCACCCCCTCCCCAGAGGGCTTTTTATATAGAAGGCTTATAAAGAAATGTCAACTTCGGGTGAACAGAAAAATCTGAGTCTAAAGTTAGATGTGAAGGACATTGGGCTTAAAACAATTTCCAGACCTTTTTTTTTTTACATGGGAAGACAATGTATTGGGTAAAAGGCTTAGGAAAACAACAAGCCGTCCACAAAAATAAATTGTTCACCTGTGTGACTAAGTTTTGGGTCATTAGTGTCAATGTCTAACGCCTAAAGGTAACGAACATGACACACATGTATTTCAACTTGCAGAACCAATCTTTTATGCTGTTCACATTCGCAGTTAAAAAGTTGTAAATCTACATACATGTCTGCAGATAAAAGTTGCATGTTATTGTCTTTACTTAATCAAGAACAAGAATGTCTTGTATAATATATTATAACAAGTCAGTCATAAAATTAACAAAAGCTTTGAGCTATAGTAATTAATGTAGCAGGCAGTGAAAAGAATACCTGCAGGTCATTAATATGTTGTTCTTTGTTTAATTATAATGGAAGGAATTCTGTCAATCTTGTTTATCTTAAGAAGGAATTTTCTCCTGCTTTTAAACACAGAGATAACTCTGACATATATGTATACAGTCCACAGGATATGAACAGAAATTATAAACAAAGAGGATCAGTCAAGAGAGGGGGAGGGGGTGTTGAGGGGGAGGGGGGTAAATGTCATCAGGTGTGAATTGTTTTATCAGCAGAACAGATAAATATATGGTCAAGGATTAACAGTTTTTATCCAGACAAAGCCTACTTAAGTGGAGATAGCCAGTCACTCCAGATAAGAGATACATGTAGGAGACTGGATGAAGGAGTGAAGGTCTGACTGCTCTGAAAATATCACATAGAGAAATAGAAATCAAATTATACATTAACGGCTACAAATTCACAAAAATCCATCTATGGATTTAACAGTCCAAAGGATCATTTTAAATGATTAAAAAAAACTCATTAAAAAAAAAATTGAAATAAATGGCCCCTTGAGGGCCTTCAAAATGTTTTTATTTTTTAATGCTTTTTTTTTAATACTTGATAAGGTTGCTACAATCTTGTATCTGTGCAAAACTGTTGCTTAAAAAAATAAACAAAAGTTGCACTCATTTAGTCAATATGTATTTGTTTTATCAGCTTCTCAAAGGTGATTAACGTTTATTTTTTAATATGAAAAAGAAAAACCCAGAACAAAATACATGTAAAGCTACAATGTGCTTTTAAATAGGGAAGGTCCCGGGTTCGATCCAAGGTGGAGGCATAACAAATTTTCTTTCTCTGTATTTATAAAAATATAAATAGGGAAAACAATTTTGAAATCTAAAAAATAATCTTCAAAATTTATTAATCTGTTAGTTCTTCTTTAAACACATGTCTTAGCCCGTAAGAAACATTCAAAACTGGTGATCACTATCGGTATATTACGTGAATAAATGAGATCATTCGACTGGCAAAGGAGACAATATTGCCCTGAGAGCATTTCTCCCATCACAAAACTATGACCCATATCAGAAAATTTGCCCTCTTCTTATTTGCCGGCCATGGTTCTCCGTTTACCTTCCTATATTGAAATTCCACAACTTATTTACATAGAGACGAAGTTTAAATGCTGAGAAGTCTGTGTATAGCTCTGCAGGTCTAAAGGTGAACACAGACTGGTTTTATAGGGCTACAGGCAAAGTCTGTCTCTTCAGATACACATCACTTCAGTCACCTCAAAAAATAATCCTCACCTCAGCAAAATATTAAACTTGTTTGATTGATTGGTGTTTAACATCGTACTCAAGAGTATTTCACTTTTATGATGATAGATTCTCCCCTTCTTACTCTGCACTACTCAAAGGCCCTAAAACCTTGAGAAGGCTTAAAATTGTTTATAAAAGAAAAAACAGCAAGTTTCTGTATTTTTCCAAGACAGAAAAGTTCTGCCATATAAAACTAAAAGTTTTGATATTGTATTTTTCTTTTGATTCAAATTTAAAGACATGACTGTTAACACCAAAAGTACCATTTACTGGTTTGTGCATAAGATAGCTGGACACTACTAGTTCAGAGAGTTCTAGCTAGCTGTGTTAGTTACAAATGTTGTGAAATGTGTGTGGCCTGATGCACTTTACAGACTAGTTACATGTACAACACAGGGAAACGTTGTATTGGATATTTTTAGTATTAAAGTATGCCATTTTAATGATAAACAGTGAGTTTATATTGTTAAGTTTCTTCACAAGTTGTGCGTTTCTCGAAACACTCTCACGTTAGCCAAAGTCACCTCATGTGACTTCCTCACAAGGGCTTAGACAGAGGGGTGTCCACCAGTCCTTTGGACACTCTGAATTAAACAACTGCCTCATTTGGACACCCTGTTTTAAGAAACTTGAACATGCAGGATATACATGTAGAGAAATTGTAAAAAAAAAATTGGACACTCAGTTATCTAGATGACCATTTTGGACACCATACTTTTGATTTCTGGCTAGGCCCCTGTTCCCTCATATAGCTGAGCAGGTCCACTACTGGGCAGCTTTACCTTTGCGATTCATTAGAGAAGGAGCAGGCAAAATATAGAACTTGTTTGTTTAATTTGGGTTTTATATAGGACACTTTAGGTTATTACACTTACATGAAAGCGTATCATTCCCCACTTTTGTGATGAATATACCTCAGAAAACACTGCTCTAAGCCAGAGGGGCTGAATACACATTTATATTTGTACAGATATAATGAAAATAGGACAGGAAATAAATTACTCCATTTATAAACTATGAATATAGTTAATTAGTAACAAGAATAAGTCTGTTTTATTTTGGAAGTTTAGTTATGCTCTTAATGGGTATAAATATGTAAGATATTTTCATCTTAAAAGGCAGACTTGTTAAACACTTACATGTACATTTGAAGCTAAACTTAAATAGGTCTAAAATATAGATTGAGTGAGGAGATCCAGAAAAAAGCCTGCCTACATGAGATCATCGTTGACATGAATGTAGTATGTGATAGCAATGATAAAACTAGCCTTTTGTGAACAGATATTCTATTGTTTTAGAAGGAATAGCTGCATGACTGCCACAGGCAGAATTACTTCATCTTATTGTGTTCACCAATAAAACGGCCTCTAGTTAATGAAGTAGGTAAAGTGTGGGATGATATCCAGGTAAGCTATAACATGTCACACCTGTTCTAAATACACACACTTGATAATGTGATACCTGGGTTTAATTACAGCTCTGTCATTCCCCAACAATCAAAAATACCTGGACAGTCCGAATAAAAAATTCTTCTTAAGAAAAACATCTTAAACATTGCACAGAGCTATTAAGTGAATTGAATATCCTTTGATTCAAGTACTCGTGTACTTGTTTGTTTTTACATAGTCAAATTTGCAGCAAAAAGACAGTGGGAACTACATTAAGGTGCACACTTGGCTTTTCTATTATTTCTGCTTGGTAGAACACCATGTGATGTCAAGTTCACATATTGCTGGGTGTCTGGAGATGACACGTAACGCCAAAAAAGTGTGAGAAAAGTCAATCGTGCAACTAGAACATAGGAACTGATGGTTTCAATTATTTAATAGTTTTTTTAACATTTACAAATATATGTTTTTCATGTACCTATTACCAGGCCGTTTGGTGAATTAATTTATTTGAACTGAAAAAAAAAGCAGAAAAAAGTGAGCAAAAAATCATATACTTCCAAGGAAAAAATGTGTTTAGCAAGCTTGGTTGGAGTACATACATTTATTTTGAAGATATGATTATAGAAGAGAGTTGTTTAGTTTGAGGACATGACTGGCTTAAGATGGCCTGGAGATCACAGACCACACACACTGTGCTGTCCACTCTATATGCAAATCAATATCACCTGAACTACAAATAGATAGAACCATTACTCATAATCAATTGACAGGCCAAATCTTTCATTTAAAATTGATAGCTTATCTCGGTATTTTGTTAAAAATTTAAATTTGAAAGGAATAATTGTTTTTAGATAATTCTTCGAACAGACTTTTTTTTTGGTTTAGCATGGATGTCAGTTTATAGAGGCAGCTGCAGCCAATAGAACCAATGTACAGTTGCCTGGCCTGACCTATAGAGCTTCACCATTACGATCTGAAGTTCTGAACCACAGCTTTACTGCATGTCCAGTTGTCTAGTTTCTCTGGCCACAGCTTTTAACTCAGACAGAAAATGCTTGGGCTTAGTTTTTGTTTATTATCAAACAGAGGAGCATGACACTGACCAGCCTGTGTTTCATCACCTCCCTGTCCAGTCAGCCAAACACAGCCAGATGCTCTCTGATCACTGACATCTCAGAGTGACCAGGGCAACAACCATATTCCAGTAGCATCTGTAGGCCTACTGTGTCTTCATTAAGTCAGTTTGTTTGATTTATAAATGCCATGTTTAAAGTTGTCACATCTCATGTCAAATTGTTTTGTTGTCATTGGTCGAAAGTGAGTCACACCGTACATATCAAATCAGGACATTACATTGTATCAACTTTTACGATTTTAGTTTAGTTCTGTGCAATAAAGGTAAAGTTGCACACTGGAGCGTGGAACATAACATTTATTTTTAGCCTTGTGAGGAATACGAATTACATGATATTCTATCTTAAGATAATTATGAGCAAGTTAAAAGCACAAATGTATTCAGCTCAAAAAGTATTGACTCCATGTAGTTGTTGAGAATAAGGACTTTCAACATTGGAAAAACAGCAACGTTTTCAAGGCTAAAAATAAAGGGTAAGGGTAGTCCAAACAGGGCAAATTACAACATGATATTCTATCTTAATAAGATATGTATGAGCAAGTAATAATAACTACAAATCTATTCAGTTTGAAAAGTATTAACTATTTGTTAAGAATAAGAACTTTCAACATGGAAAAAACAGACAGGTATAAAGGGTCAAAAATATAAAGGAAGGGTAGTCCAAACAGATTGACATATAGTATTTATTAATTAACTAAACGTGTATGTAAATTTTATAATTTGGTTCCTAGTTTAATATATGAATGTCAAACACTTACAGTGGTAATTGTGAAGAAAAACAGGGAAAAATACAAACACAAAAAGCCAGGAAAACATGTAAATTAAGATCCAGTCTGTTTATGCTGTAGATTTATATTTAAATAGGTAAGTTGAGAGAGAATCTGCCAAAGCCTTGTCACAGATTGATGTTGTTTAGCAGACATTTGTCCTCAGTTTACAGTCTCTGTTTATTTAAGATGTGAGGGCTTGTAATGAGTTTTTAGGCTCTATTGTCAGGGGTATCTGAGAAAGGTCTCACTGATGAGGAGTTAAAGCCAGGATAGGGAGGAAGGTCACTCTCCAAAGGTCATCACTAATACCTTACTCCCTGCCTGGAGACTTCCGCATAATCTCTAACTTGACAAGAGTTTAGATTAAGAAAGCTTGTTAACAGTGGATGGGTGTAACAGTGCAATTAGTAACAAGTATAGAATAATAGTAAACACTACATGTATCTCTTTACAGCTATATTCCAGGGGTAAATTTATTAGGCAGTGGGTTGATTAAACCTGTAAAAGGCACATTTACCTTAGAACCTGATCTGCAAGGAGTTATAGGTGCACAAATCTTGTCTTTTTCATGACTCACTTTCACGCATTACATGTACTTGCCATCTACAGACACCTTCATGTAGTAACACATGTTATCTTAATGCCACATGGTGTTCTACCAAGAAGAAATTATAAAAAAAAGCCAATCATGCACCTTTATATCTGTATGATGTGGAAATTTTGCTGAATTAAACTTTAGTAGTTTATTGTGAGATATTGAGTGTTAACAAAACCATATATAGTGCTGGGTACATGTATATTAAACAGCTTGAAATACTCGGGGTTTTTTGTTCTTTTTTTTTGTTCTTCTTCTTGAAGAAATGAGACCCTATATAATAGTTCAGAAACAGAGAATTGTTGTGTTCAGCTTTCATAAAACGAAAACATGAATGCCTGAATGGTATTGTTGTCCATGTTTGATTTGTATGACCAATAAAAGTTTACAATGTGAGAATCTGGCAGATAATGTGTAAAGCTATAATAAGAGATAACCTTTCTCTATTCATTGACCAATGTCCAAACTTGCCCAGATTGTACAATATTTCACCTCTTCTTTGACAGTTCATTTGTTAAACAGCATGGGAAGCCAGAAATCAGTAAACACTCAGATAAAACATTCATAGCATTGTCTTTAATGGCCATTAATGAACAAAGTAGTTTGACATTGAGAAATGGCTATTTGGCTCACTGGTCAGTAGTGGTCAGTCAGAACTGGCCTAATGTCCACTCTGACGAGAGTATGAGTTGTCTGACCATTGTCTTGTTAACTTAGCAAACTATTAGAATATTCAAATACTAGCTAGTAATGTTACCCTCGGAGAATAAATCACAGGTGTGGGCACAATTGGGCATTCAGACAAGACATGTGGAATGGTGATTACAGCCATTTGGTCAGCACCCGGGGCACATTGGGCACACTCATACCCAGAGGGTGGACATTAAACCAGTGATTTGGTGTACTGAATTACCTGTGTTCCATTCACAGGTGTTATCTAACCAGTTAAAAGCTCACTGGGGAGTGATGGGACAGTAAACATAATGTGTATGTTCAATGGTCAACTGGACAATTAACTAGGAACAGTAGAACACAATGTACCCTCCCCAATGTCAAATGATACCGTGGTCCAACAGAGCAAATAGTTCAATTCTCATTTCCAAACAAGAAGGAAAGCTATTCAGAGACATGCGGCGACTAAAACCCTTCTCTAGCTCTTTGGCTACCACAAGCCGCTCACAGCGGGCTCAGATTTTCTTCAGAAAGATGGCAAGCGGCTGTGAGCGGCTCATGACGTACCCGTTGTTTACTTTCCTACGATTGACTATTCGTCCACAACGGCTTTAACCTAACCTATCAGCATTATCTCTGCTGCCTATGCTTGTGTTGTAAAGAACAGACGGAAGGGGTTGGGTCTTCCCGTGGACCATGGTTATCCAGATTTAATCAAAGGTTTTACAAATTTCTCAAATCGTTAAAATTTTTAGTGTAAAACTGTATTTTGCAACAGATTTTGACAAATTTGATCATAGTGGACATCAAATGATTTGTTTGTTTGTTTGGTTGGTGTTAACTGTTGTACCGGACATCAAATGAAGTTTGTATTTTGTAGCAATGTTACGTCATTTTTCCAAAATCCACATTTACATACTTAAAAATCAACAATGAATGACAAAGAGAATGCAATATGCAATCTTGAAAAGTTTAGAGACAAATTTTTTTTAAAATTATGTCGGAAAACATTACAGTACAGGCCTGTGCCTTGGCGCAAAATTTGGTAAATATTTTTTTTTAAATAATATTAAAATGTCTAATTCTTCTGTGTTATGACTGTTGTCTATAACAAATCCAACAAGATTTTTTGCACAGACCTGTAAATATGAACTTATTCTCTACAGTCACTTCTAGACAATGACAAAGTTAAAGTAAACAGTTTTGAAATTTTACAGTTTGAGCAATTAAAATAACACATGTTCAGACAGCAATCTATCACACAGAGTTCATAGCTGAAGTGAAGTTTTTGAAGTCAAACAAGAAATTCCTTGTTGTTAAGAGGGGTTAGTTGGGCTGGGAGTCTGGCAGGCTAGTTTACAGGTCTGGGTGTTATGATGTATGGCCTGAGGGGAGGAAGTTCTTTCTCTGGCAGTTGACAGACTTACTGTTTGCCTCCCTTCACACAGCACCCTCTAACATTACAAACAGTTAACAGCATCTCCAACATTCCTGGCTTTCCAATTAACACCAGAGTTCATATGAAAAACAGGACTGCCCCAAAACAGCAGGCTTTTACACTGGGCTATATTAGACATACAAGGGTGTCGTAATGTAACAACAAATTAGCTTCCTTACTTCAATGGGCCATTTGATAAAGGCAATCTCTTTCTGCCTTTTACCAATTACCAAAAGAATGTCAAATGCTACCCCAATACTGTAGTCATAGTCTGAAATTAACCCGGGTCATTTTTTATTTTTTCAATTAAGGGGAGCAATTATCAACATGCATCTTAAATGAAATAAACATTATCACATATCCGGAAAACGTTTTTTTTTTAGCAGGTAAAAGTGGATCACAATTAGACAAATGCCATTGACACGGACCATTGACTATACTCAATACCTGTACAGGTGTGCCGCTAACAAAGTAACAATATGTTTTCAATCAGCTTTATTCACCTGGTGGTTAAGGGACAGGTGCTGTAACTCCAGGTATTTATAAAGCATTCCTGTCACCAGGTATTCCCTGCGTCCCCTATATCAAAACACTATTAGCTTATATCTGTACGGAAATACAGCTTAAAGGAGTTACTTCTCGCATGGAGACAACAATAGTGTTAAAGAGAGAGGTCTGTAAGAGGCTTGGATGCCAGCATTACATTCCTGCCTTAACCCTGGCCTGGACCAAGCTGCCAAAATCAGGGATTACAAGGACTGGAAGCACGGGGACAGGAGCTTATCATCAGAGCATTCAAAAGACAATAAACTCCAGTCGCCTAGGCAGGGCCTTTTAACTGGGATTTCTTCGCCAATGTATTTGTGTACATTCCCAGCCTTGCCTACACAGTTACCTGAGGGCGCCGACTACCCCCAGCACACAATTCTCACCTACCCAACATCAACCAGAAAATATCTCAAACATTACTTAACTTTGCCGAAATAAAGACATAGCTGCTAAAAGGGCTGACAAACAACTTTGGCTAAAAAAAGGTTTAGCAATGTGACAGCTGTGCGTTGAACATCAGAACCGTAAATGTATATATATGCCAGTGTGTAAATCAAAATGGATTATACAAATCTGTCATTACAGACTGCTGAAGGCTGATCAAGGTCTTATTTAAACCCCAATTTGTTTTTATTTGCCTATAAGCTTATATAACTTCTTTATTTCTCATTAACAGTCATACATGTATCCCAATAAACATGGAAGAATGAATGCAAAATATTGTTGAAGACACCAAACTTTAAGTTTTTTGTGTGAAAAGGGACAGAAGAAACTAAACACTGGTCATTTTTACCAATTTAAATATTTTCTTGCAGGGTTAGGAGACAAAAACTACTGCAATGACAAATGTCTTAAGTCCTCAGGTGATGGTCACTGACTCATTCATAAATTCATATCGATGAATCCATTGTCAAGATAGTTGTGCAGGGGTTTCCTTATCTTTTAGAGTAGGAGGCTATCACGGAAAAGTAGGAGGCTACCATCAGAACAAGTAACATACAATATGCTGCACAGTTCGCTTTTCTCACACTTTCTCACGATACTTGCCATTTTCACACACCTAGCAACACATGCTATCTTGAAATCACATGGAGTTCTACTAGGGAGAAATGATAGAAAAGCCAACGGTGAATTGATTCATTGATTGATTGGGGTGAAAGGCCGTACTCAGGGGTATTATTTCACCTATAGATATGACGTGGGTGGAGGAAACCACCGTTCATGTCACTGGCAACCTGAAAGACGAGACAGAAAAAGGGAAAAAAAAGGAGCAAAAAAACGACACCACAATTTTTTTTTACTTCCTGATGCGGCAGCCCCTTAATTCTGAGAGGACCAGGGCATCAGGAAGCTCCCGACCTAATCTCTTCTTGGTTTACTTTTATAAATGTCTTGGTTTACTTCTATAATCGGTAAAAGTATAATGTACATGTATGTAGTGCATTGTATTCAAGGTCTACAATAAACATTGGCCATGAGTTTGTTAGCCTAAAAGTTAAGTAAAAGAATCCATAGAAATGAACTGTTTGCTGTGGACCATTACCCTGTACTAATGGTCCGACAGGTAAGCTGGAGAGAACAATCAGGGACCAGGTAAGTAAAGCACCAACCACTCAACCCAAGAATGTGCAGTTGAAGGGTCTTTGTTTGTCAGCCATCAAGACTGGTCGCCTGGTGATCTACAGCTCTACCATTGTTCCCACCTGACGTTTCAGATATGTTTATTATCTCACTAGACCTAGGTGGATCTACCTAAGAGAGGGACAGATCAGATTTCACAGACAGTCCAAAAGCCAAATGCTGAGCACTGCTCCTGACACAGCATTGGGAGAAACTCAAGCTGTGAGGAGTGATTAGGTTCAAGTTGACTGACTCTTGTGACGGTGTATCATGATCCCATGTACTGTATAAGGGTAGTGTTTTACCTTGAGATAAATCCAGGTACTCCAACTGAGGCTTATAAATATGAGAACATAAAATTGATTGTTAATATTTGTTTTGTAAATTTATTTTCGGATTCTTTGTGTCCATGTCTACGAGTAGATCAATCCACATGTATTTAGACCATAGTACTTTCTATCACGAACACTTTATACAAAGTATGCATATACATCTATCGGTACAAAATCCTTGATTTCTACTGACAAGTTAAATATATAGTACAAGAGTTGTGTAACTTGGAAGAACGATAAACTCATTCTGAACTCAATATAAAATATATAGTACAAGAGTTGTGTAACTTGGAAGAACGATAAACTCATTCTGAACTCAATATTTCGGCGCTGATGGCAAAATAAAGCCACAAAGTATTGAGTTCAAAATAAGTTTATTACAAGTTCTTCCAAGTTACGCTACGGTACTCATGTACTCTATTGGTATACATGTAGCTTTTAGCCATGTAATGCCCCTGTTAGCCCAAGGTGCACCATGCCAGGTTCAATTGCCAAGTTCACATTTGTCTTTCTATACATTTAGAAAATATATTCTAATAACGTCTCTAACACCACAATGTTAGGTTTTTCATTGCAATAGTCCCCTAAACAACCTCCAATGTTCCAACACACTAGACCTGTGTTATCATTCAATAATAAACACCTGTAAGATACAACAGATCACTTATTATTAACTAGTAAATTTCAGGCCTATTTTAATAATAAAATGTGACATTCATAAAGTTGAGAGGGTTATTTGGGTCATATGCTGAGCACTCCTAATCTTTCCACATCTTCATATTAAACTGAAAAGCTGTATTGTCAGTACACATTTTGACAGCTCTAATGCATCCAGTCAAGTGTATGATGGCTTTTCATAACTTGATCTTATTGTACACCTCATAAATAGGTCTCTGATAGGTCATCCATTCATGTCAGTCGAAATTATGTGTCGAGAATATAAAAACGAGTTTATACTTACTTAATTATAAATTTACACATAAAGATGTTTATTATTGAAAAATGCTTATTTGGGATTAAAGGCCCACTAACCGCTAAATGGACTAAAACTATTTATAAAAGGAAAAATAGCGAGTTTCTGTATTTTTCCCAGATAGAAAAAATATTGAACTTTTTATTTTTGTCATAAACTGAAAGTTTTGATTTCCAATTTTTCTTTAAAACCTAATTTAAAGATTGTATTTATTGTGGTACCATAGTAAACAAAGACGTGCCACAACATGCACGCCCCAACGATGATAACTGGGCACTACTTTTGAATCTTACATTTGAATGCTGTTTGATTCAAATGTCTTTGTTCAACTAGAACGCTTTATTGACTAATTACAACAGGGGGAAACGGTGCATTGTATATTTTAGGTAATGAAATGTCATTTTATGGATTAAAAGTGTGCTTAATTTATATTGTTTAATATTTGTGGTTAATGGGGCATTAAGCTTAAAAATGGAAGGAAGCTATTTCTGATGAAAATAGGTATTAATTATTATAACGATTGTTGAAACTAATAAGACGTTAAAATATATATATTTCAGACACGTATTAACTGGAGTCAAAAATAAATTTAGGCTGAAAAAAAAATATACATGTACTTTAATGACTATTGTTTGTAAATTTATGCAAACCTTTCTCTCTGAATATCTCTAGTTTTATCATATGTTAAATAATGTTTGTTTGTTTGTTTGATTGGTGTTTAACGTCGTACTCAGGGGTATTTCACCTATATGACGCTGATTCTCCACTTCTTAGACAATCCTACTTGATATGGTGGAAAAACGAGAAGGAATCCATGGAAAAAACCCATCCCCGCTATAGCCGAAGTCACCTATGTGACTTCCTCTGTACCCAAGCAGGTCCACTGGGGGAATCGAACCCGTGCGTAGATCGAAGGAGGATAGGTAGTCCCGCCAGTTAGACGCTCTAACCACCAAGCCACGGCGCGGGCCCCGTTTTATCATATGAATAATAGCTTCTGAAAAACTGAAACTTCAAACAAATAATCAATATCATGCTTTGAGTCTCTACATGTATGTTCCTACATGTTTATAAGTATAATGGCCTCACAGATGTTGTAGTTAGAAATCCTCCAGCCTAGCCTAAAGTAACACAAAGCGACATGTTCATCAGTTAACACATCTGGTTCACATCCCAAACATTTTTAACCAAACTTCTTTTTTTATTCCCAGGACTCTTTTCATATCATTTGTTTGTAAACATTCCATCCTTGTACTTCAGACTAAAGGGAAACATTCAAAGAAAGTTTGGGGTGGAGGGGCAGCAAGTAGTTACTCTCCCTGTGGCTATATGTGGGGAAATAACAATGTTATACATAAACAGAGTTTGAACTTCAGTGACGCACAGTTTATGCATGTTACGGTTACACTGAAAAAGATTGACGTTATATTGTTTTTTATATTACATTTGTAGTTGGAATATAATTTGAGTTTATTTAGAAAGAGCATGCCTTTGAAATATCTTTTTTTTAATTTTTTTTTTGTTTGTTTGTTTGTGTCATTGTGTGGGAGTGTCATTGTGTGGGAGTGTATTTTTAAAAATACATATTAATTTAGTAAACAACAGTATTAAGCAGTACGTTGTATCTATCCAACTTCTACCAAATGTATGTAGGACTTGTAGCCAGTTGTAGGTGAATGGATTGTGAAAAGAGTGTACACATACTGATGGTATATTCCAGCCAGGTCAACTCTTAAATGACATTTAAATGGCCAAGCCCTAAACCTGTACTTCTATTATAGTTGAATATTAACAGAGGGAATCTGAAATGCAGGGCAGCCATTTCATATGTGAGGGAAAGACAGGCAAACATTCTCTGCATTTAATACATTGTACCTGCTGTGTATTTATTATTATGAGTAAACAGTGAGCCACCATGTATTCCCACTGGCAGATATTGAGGGCAAACAGAGCTGTCCAGCAAGTGACCCGCACTGGACAATGGCAAAGGGCTGATTGAGTTAGGGGGCGTGTCTCCGCAGGGGGTCAGGTAGTAGACAGGGGTAACCCAGGCTTAATTGACAGAATCTGTACAGCCAAACTACAACCTCCCATTAACCCAACATTACAGTGTAATTAAAACATGTGCCAATGTTGATCTAACAGGGTGAGAATAGTTCCTCTGTATACCTGCCACAAACATACAGGTAAATTCTCTTCCGTAGCTCGTTAGGCAGCAGCAGAGTTGATTGGCCTGAATGGCCTCCATTTACAGTATGACCATTACATACAATGAACTACATACCTTAATAATAACTTGTTATACATTTTCTGTATACCAATTTTCGCTAAATTATATAAATTAACTTCTGAAATCACAGGTAGAAACAACTAAGAGATATGCCATCCATGAGTATGGCCATAACATACTGAATAACTTAATACCACTAATACATTGTAATATAAATTAATTTGTGAAATGACAGCCAAGTAGAGACAACTGAGTCGAGAGATATCCCGTCCATTTTCAGTGTGACTGTGTGACCAGATAACATACTGAATACCTAGTTATCACTAATAACATAAATTAACTTGTGAAATTACTGCCGGGTAGAAACAACTGTGAAACTGAAATTTAGGCAACCTGAAACAGGTTACCCCAAATCCCCCCAAACATACACGTTTATGTTTAGGCAACCTGTTTCAGGTTACCCTAGGAGATATTGGGTAACCCATAACAGGTTACCATAAAAAATGTTACAGCACAGGCCTGTGTACATACTGTAAACCATTATTTCCTTATCACTAATCATATATATTCTGAACAAATGCAAATTACAGATCAATTTATCAATTCAGTAATAATGTGTATCCATTAGACTGATAGGACAGGTATAACTGATCGCCTTACAACCAACGCACATTTCAGTGGCGCCAACCTGTGTATGTTTTTTACACCCGTGATTGTGTAATGACAGTCACTTAAAGTACTTCAATTACCTCCTATCTAAGCACAAAGAGCTGTCACAGTTCTACACAGCTCACATCATCACTACCAAACCATAGCAGCCCTAAACCAGTTATACAACCAAACCTACTTTACGGATAATTTTAAATGGCCTCTATTATGCTCTGTCGTCAGAGTTAGATGCGAAATAAAGGAACAATACATTGCTATATGTTTTTGATTACAGTACAGACAAGACAAATGAGTAATCAGAGCGTCCCGAGCTGTCAGAGGTATGACAATAATAAGAGAACACACACTTTATCATTACACTGTACCCATTAACTCCTCACCTGAATTACCACTTATTTCAATCAGAAAAACAAAAACACCTTTCTGTTTACATCCCATAAATATTAATGTGAGCTTTATGTTTTAGATAAAGCTCTGACATGGTAAATTTTAACCAAAGAATTTCAAACATTATTTTATATCTTAAAATATTGAGCTACAAGAATGTCTTAATTGATTTGATTTAGAAGAATGGAGAACTACATGTACATGTACATGAATACAGTACCGTATTCACTTCAAAACCTTTTGTCTGATTTGGTCTTAAAAGTTCTATTTTCTATGTCGAGAACTGGGAATATTACTTTATAAAGGCCTAAAAAATAATTACCATTGCTTCCGCTTGCAGGCCCCCAAAAATAAGGGTAGGAAGGTAGAAAAAAGTTTTTATTTTTTTTAAATGTTTTTTTTATTGAACATTTCAGTAAATAACCCGATGAAACTATGAACTGAGAAAGTTTGTTTGATAAAGTCAGTTCACTTTATATATATATATGACAAGTGGAGTTGACGGATGCTTTCGGTCAAAAGTACACATTTATTTGTGTTTCGGCCTTTCAGGTTGTGTAAACAAAAACAATGTAGAAAAATGATTTGACTATGCAGCCTTTTCCTTCGGTTATTAGGTGGGCGGAAACATTAGTCTTTTTTTTAGGCCTAACTAAAATAATTCTGACAACAAAGAATGTTATATTTGCTAAACATACAGGGACAGGTTCATTTAATTTTGAGTTGTGTGATGACTTTTGTTTTTGGATTATGCTTTGTTTGAAATATTTTATTTTAGTTTGACTCTCTCCGTGTTAAACTGCCTAGGAATTTGTAATGCTTATAAATAAAACCTGTCAAGCTAGAGATTATTTATTGCAGGCTGGATTAACTATTTCGAAAAAGGCTGGTTAATGCGCCAAACACAAGCATTAAACACAGAGACTTAGGTAGAAATCCGAATATTTAAAATACAATAAAAGTCTAAGAGAGTTGGTCTAGCATGAAAACACAGGCCAAGGGTTTCAGTGACCTGTTCCACCCGACCTAACAGTTAGCATACACACCTAGGTTAAATAAATGCTACCTGTACAGACCATACCTGGCAGCACTCACTGATCAGTTTAGTGATAGCTTTCTATGTCCAAGTAATAGGTATAAATATAAGGAAACCAGGTGTAATAAAAACTTCTGGCAATCAACTATTTTATTTCTATCTTGTCTCCATCTTGATGCTGCTTGTGCTTTGTATTTTCAGTTGACGACTAATTTATACAAATTATTACAGCTCACTCTTGGTTTGAAATCATTTGATCTTAATCTTTTAAATTAAAAGAAAATGTTTAAAGTTAAAAAGAAATTTGTGATACATTTTGCTACTAGTACATACAGGCTTTAAAAAAAAACAAAAAATCTGCATTTGCCCTTTACTTTGTCAACTTTCACAGGTTACAACTAAAAGGTTGTAATAATCTTTATATATTTCCCTACTGATAATGATAGTCATATGCTTAAGTAAACAGTCAGATTTTATCACACTGCAAATATGTTTACTCTGAAAGTGTTAAGTGGTAGAATTTCACAAAATTATTGAAATCAATCAATAAAGCAATTTATCAATGGTACTTAGTCATTGAGAAGAAGTGTTCACGAGCTATCAGTCCAGGTGAACGGACAGTCAGACTGGTCAGTATTAAGTGACCATTCATTGCAAGGCAGCTGTTCCCTCACACCACTCTTCCCCTCTAATATCCATCCTGGGGAGCTATAAACTGACCAGTGGCTTAACAGTTAACATTTGAAATCTAACACCAGTCCCTCCACAGCTGTTAAAACTGGCCTTTACTGGGATTCCAGGATTAACAGAGTTTGAAAACCCATTAACAATCAATCATTTCTTGACAGGTCAAGCCAGCTTAGAACAGATCAAAATTAGGAAATTTAATATGGGAAGCCTAGAAAAATGAAATAGTTACTAATGTGCGTCTATTGTCAAAAGTTGGCTGTTGCTTTCATCCCCTAAGCTAGGTGTGATGAACACGGTTGTAAAATTTAAAGGAATAATTATAAGGTTTTCAAACATGATGGCAGCTTGCCAAAATAAATACTGATTGGAAAGCCTTTGCTATTCCAGGTAATCATCTTTCTTCAACAAAAATTTAAAGCTTACAAAAGTTTTGTTAACCATTTCTTATCTTGACCATGCTGCCTTTATGTAGTTAGAGAAGGTCTATAGGTCTATTAGATCAGAATTCATTTGATTGAAACCTTCGCCGGTATATAACCGGCTTGGTCACAAAGAGGCTCCATTTTATGTACGGTAGTGATATGCATGAAATTGAAGCAAATCAGGTGGGCCTGATTCAAGTCAATCAACGAATTACTGTTGTAAGAATGCACAGGGCTTACATGTACATGACAATGTCATAGAGTACTTTAATGTTTGAAAATCTTTACTATCAAATGTAATAGTGATTAGATTGTCAAAAAATAATGAATAGAATGTCAAACTATACACATTTACACAAATTCCCAAGGAATATGTTTTCCGTAAAAGGGGTTTTCCAGCCTTAAATGTAGGGCACGAAACTGAAAGCTTGACATGTCGCCTATTTGTCCCAAAGTTCTATAGTCTGCGTTGAAAAGCTTGATAGTTCGTATTAGTTAAAATGTATATATATGTGTTGACTACGAGACGGCACAATAATACCTTAACACGACCTTATTACAAACTGAGTACAGTGTAAACTATCTCAACAATGTCTAAGCATGATTTATATGATCTCGAAACTGGAAAGGGTTGATCGGGCTGCTTGTCTACTTCCTCACTGTTTAGTGTGATGTGTAACGAGCTTTACACTCCCTTAACATCTGTTATTTTATCGTTGTCAGCTCGTACTAATTACGTGATAAGCTGCGTACAATACACAAGGACATACCATGAACACTTCTGGTGGATTTCGAGGAATTGCGCGCATTTTTTTTCTGCATTTTAAAATTTGTGACGAAAGGTTCTGACATTATGATGAACACGTGTTATTCTCTTGCTAAAACGTGTTGAACTCTTGTTGATCGAGATAAGCTCGTGTTGATCGGTCAGAACTCGCATTCAACTCGTTGGGTGATTTTCGGCACCATCTCCGCTGTATATTGAGCTGAATTGAGCAAGTGTTCACAAAGTGCGCGCGACACGCATATGCAACAAACACCTCCGGGAATCGACAGTGTACTAGTATATATCGTGATTACGTGCAAAGCACGATCAGCAAGATCTAAGTACCATTATTCACGAACACAACACGAGCTTATCAAGATAACATATGATGTCGTCTAAAATCTTAAATATGCACGAAATTATAAAAATTATCGTCAGAAAGCAAGAGCTGTTCAAGATGTATCACGATGTATGCCCAGGGTTGTCAGGAAATAAGTAGGAGCTTTAGGTGATATTACAAAATCTTTATGGAGAGTTTAGAGCTCGGTATAAGTAGTATGTTTACCGCACCTGGTGTCGCATAACGATATATGTACTTATCCTAGGTTGTAGGTATAGGGCGCTTCAACCTGCCATGCTGTAGCCATAGACACTGGCGCTTCATGTTAACGTATAGGGAGTTTGCCCGACCATGCTGTAGCCATAGACAGCGGCGCCAATGTTAAAGCATAGGGAGTTTGCCCGGGTACGTTAAGAGATAGGAGATCATTTTATGTGTTAATCAGTACTAGAACTTCACGGGAACTTCGCGGGCCATACGAAGCCTCACGTCCCCTCACGTTTTAATAGATGAATAGTAAGGCGCAGGCCGTGCGTTAATTGGCTAGTACTAAATTCCGCATCATCCCTCATCCCTCATGGTTAAGTACATGATAAATAGAGAGTGGGCCGCGCATGACTTGCCCAGTACTAAATTCTGCACCATCCCTCATCCCTCACGGTTTAATAGATGACTAGTAATGCGCAGACCGCGCATGCTACTTGGGCAGTACTAAGGGAGTGTCTCCACCAAGGCAACGTGAAAGCAAAGTTTTCACGACTAAAAAAACACGTCTGAAGGTTTTTGAGGTGTTCGTGAAATTTGTTAAAACATCTAAAAGTCCGTCGTGATTCACCACAGGAGTTCTTGGCTGTCTTCGTAATCAGTGTGCTGGTTGAATGAACATGCTAAAAGTAGTTCCAAAACAAACCGTCCCCTGCGGTGAACACCAGTTAGTCAAAGGTCAAGCCTCAATGAACTTTCTTCACACAGGCGCTCGCTGACGAAATCCACCAGTGCATGAAAAACAAAACAGGCGCATCGGAACGTCTGTAGCTTAAACTGTCAAAACAATAAAACTTACTCATGGGATTTATATTAAATTCCACTGCCAAAAAAGTAAACAAACAAATACCTAGCGAAACAGACATAAAATGCAACAATTTCCGTCCGACAAGATTCGGAAATCATTATAGTGAGCATGCGTATTTAATGAATTGGAATTAGGTCACAAAGCCGTGAGAAAGCAATGTTTTTGACAACCGTATAATGGATAATTATCAAGCGCTGGTTTGAAATTTTATCACGGATGTTTGTTGACGTTCATTGTTTTTTATTTTATACATTTATTTATGTTTAATATTTTAACAGGTATTCAAGAAGATATTTGCAACCCTTGAAGTCGTCTCGGCCTTCTTGCGAGATAGATCTGTTGTAGTCACTTGAAAACTCAGATGTCTGCCGAGTCATAATTTATATATAGGCCTAACTTCTTTTTTGCCTCTCACAATTTCCTTGGCTAGAGTTTATTCTATAGACGAAATGAATACAAACAGAAATGATGAAGCGGTTTGGTTTTAATTGTGGGTTTAGGGCCGCTTCCCGCTAGTATGGATTTCGCGGCCCTTCAAATCACGGCATTTTATATTATATTTACATTTTTGTTGTTTTCAGAGACAGTTTTTATAAGACAGTTTAAAAGCGGCAATATGTAAAAAAAAAATGTAACAGTAGAATAAAGATGTCGATACTTGTTTATGTTGTTTTTGTCATGTATGCTACTTTGTACATGTGCTGGAAATAAAGGAAGGAAAAGAGCACCAATAATCCCTCATAGGTAAGATACATATTTTTTTAGACTTAATTCTTCTGTATACTTGTTTAAATTTCTTTTTATGTTTTGTTGTTACAAATTGAAGAA